>PDGT01000035.1:506184-600611 GCA_003671415.1 Megathymus violae
GGGGGGAACAAACTCATTTCCTGCGGGACACGTTGTGTGTGTCTACGAGCCGTATGCGAACTGTTTTTCGTAATTTGACTAAGTAATAAATTTAGTTTAACGAACTACGAGTGCGATCGCTCCTTGTGTTTTGTCCTACTTCTGGACAAAATAATTATGAGAGCGTGTTCACGTTGTTCGATAGATATTAACATTGATGTTGTCTATGATGATTTATCAATTAAAATTTATCCAGCGCAGGACCGATCGTCGCCGCGTCGTGGGGATCCTTGGGGGAGGCCTATGCCCAGCAGTGGGCGTTGTCTGGCTCAGATGATGATGATGGCCATTTATAGTTTGTGGAAAAAAGCCGTTCTCTAGTTGCCGTGGTGTTGACGTGACGCGCGCTCGAATTTGCTAATCCGATTTATTATTTCTATCGTTTTCTTTAACTTATCGTGGCGAGCATTTAGTGCTTCGTTCATTTGTATAATTTGTCGTTTTCATCATTATTCTATCGAATGCCACTGACAGTATCAACGTAAGGGTAGTCCACCAGGGAAGTACGAGAAGTCACCATCCAGGAGCTTAAACAGCGAAGTACTGTTGTTAGTGTGCGTTAGTTAGCTCATTCCAGAGCTATAATAACGTAAGAAGAAGTTTCTGTGAGTACATTAATGCAATTATACCCGTGCATACACCTGATTCTGAGTGCTATCGGTCTCCTCGGGCGTATAGTCCCCTTCGTCACAGGGTGCTTTGGCTAAGAACTAAGGCGCGGTGTTCGGACAGTCCGAATACACAACGGAGCGAGTGAACGATTTCGTCGTCTGTACTCTTTTAACATTTGCGTAGGATCTCAGTTATTACAGAGTGGATGTGGTGGGTACACGTGGAGTCTCAGCGCTGGACCGGGAATGTGCCATCCTCACGTGCATAAATACTAAAGCCTTATCTAATACAACATATTTTCCATGAAGTGCTAAGGCCGTTTACAACTAAATCTCAGTCGTAGGCAGATAACTTTATGATCAACAAAATAGAACCATCAAATATTTGCATGGCGGTGGAAGATATTTTAAACGGAATGTTTTAAAAGCACCATTGTAGAAAAATGGCCTACAAGCATAAAATGAAATGAATTGAAATAATATTTACTCGAAGTTGGTTTTTACAAACATATTTTGAACGTCAAACTGCACGATCGCTTCAACAAATCCCTACCGTGAGTGGTCCCGGAAGAAGAAGCGGCAAGAAACTCCCGAGGAGTTTTTTTTCCTTCTACACAGTTACAGAACGCACTTATGGCTACATATTAAACTCATGTCCAAGTAGTGTTATCCTTAAAGTAATCATCAACATTATTTATTTTTTTACTTTTTCAGTACAGTGTACTCACCGAGTAACAAGAATTCAAGAATTCCTCAAATAATAAAATTATTTACATGAGTTTAATAAGTTTTCAAGTGATAAATAGGACTTTGAGTCTTTTATCTGCTAGTGTATCATTGTCACAAGTGTGGGAAGCGTCTAAATGAAAACCCTTGCTGAAGAAAATCAGTTTTGTAGTATACAAATTGTGGTAACAATTGACAGACTGTAGTCAAGGACGCTTCAAGACGCCATCAGTTCCCTAGCAACAGCACCATTCGAAAGCCAATAGCTAATCTCCATTTTTGAAAACCAGCCAATCAATAAAGAAAACAACTTCGTTACTAAGTAACAATTGCTGTGAAGTCAACGAAAATTGTTTATGATAATGTATAATATGTAAATATTTTTAAAGTTATTTTTATTGCCAATATCACTTTGTATATATTATGAAATAGGCTTTTTTATGCAACATAATATTTCTGTGACGACTTCAGACGCAAACACCTGTAGTCAAAATGATAATACACCTTGTGAACACTTGGTGAAATGTGGGTTATGTTCTCAGCCACGTTACTTCAAAAGCAATCGGGGTCTGAGTGTTCATTTTGGTAAAACACATAAAAATGACAGCCCAAATGAATCCTCAGAAACCACACAAAATAAAACATGCAATGATTTTGTTAAGACTTTAGGGCTTCTAAAGGGTTCAATTCTAGTAGTAAAACGTAACCTAAAGGTTCACGATTTGTAGTTGCTTCTACCCTTAGCAATATAATAAAAAACACGATTGATAAAAATTACATACAAAGCTGGGAACATCTAACTTTTTCATATGTTGTATTACATGAAAAAAAGAATAATTGCAATTCCCTTACACAAATTATTAAAACAAACTGTAATAGTTAAAAAATACAATGATATCACAATAAAGTCCAATAACTTTTCACATAAAAACAATAACATTTATAAGACAGTAGAACAAAAAGTAACTGGCGATGGCGATTTAAAAGGAGCTGCGACGATTCTTTTCTCTAATGATGTTATCGCTCCCGATTCTCCTGCTACTCTTTCGGCCATTTTAGAGAAACATCCACCAGCTTCTATTCATGGCTCCCCTAAATTTCTTTGTAATGCTGAGGATTCAATACAGGTTACACCAAAACAGATTTTAGCAGCGATTATGTCGTTTAAAAATGGTTCTGCAGGTGGACTTGACGGCCTAACACCACAACATCTTAAAAATCTTGTCAGTGGTTCTGTTGGTGAAGCTGGAAAAGTCCTATTGGATACCATCACGCAGCTTATTAATTTAATGCTTTCAGGTAAAATTAACACCGATTTCACACATATCCTTTATGGCGCAAACATATGTGCTGTGCAAAAGAAGGATGATGGAATCAGACCAATCCCTGTGGGCTGCACCTTTCGTCGCCTGGCTTCTAAAATCTGTTGTAAATATATTAAACCATTTATTTCTGAAAAGTTATCACCAATTCAGTTAGGTTTTGGAAGCCAAGGTAGCTGTGAGGCTGCAGTCCACGCTGCTAGAACATTTTTATTGAATAATAGAGGAGACGTGTTTTTGAAGTTAGACATAAAAAACGCGTTTAATTCGGTTGACAGGATCACTTTACTGAATCAAATAAAACTAGTTACTCCATCCTTCCATCCAGTTATCCTTTTCTTTGGCAATGTTATGGTACCCCGTCAAAATTTGTATACAAACAACATACATTTGATTCATCTGTAGGTTGTCAGCAAGGTGATCCCCTTGGTCCAGCAATTTTTAGTTTAGCAATTCACCCAATTATATCAAGTTTAATTTCAAAATTTAACGTTTGGTATTTAGATGACGGTACCCTAGGAGGTAACATAGAATCAGTATTCACAGATTTTCAAGAATTATTGAGTAAATTTAGTGAAATTGGGCTGGAAGTAATTTTGTCAAAATATGAACTTTATGTTTCAGACTCTAAAACTTTAAACCAGCAAAATTATATAATTGAGAAATTCAAAACTTTGGCACCTAATATCAAAATTTTAGATAAATTTTCTTTACAACTCCTAGGGTCTCCAATATTCCCGGAATCAGTCCCTTATTTTATCCAAAATCATATTCATAATTAAAATGAAACTTCAGATCGCTTACTCAAAATTAATTCACATATGGCCCTTTTTATTATGCGTTTTTGCTTGTTTGTTCCTAAATTCACATATCTTTTGAGAAGTACTCCCCTTTGGAAATTTAATGATCTCTGTTTAAAATTAGATGACATAATTTATAAAACTCTATCTTTGGTATTAAATTGCCGTATGATAGAACGAGCTTGGACCCAGGCCTCTGTACCTGTTGCGCTACCAGCATTTTTATCTTCAGTACATAAAACACAAAATTTAACTTCAAATATTATGTCTAGAAGTTTTGATAAGCCAAATATAGTTTTTATGAAGGAAGCTAAAGATGCTTGGTTACGGGCTGGACCAAGTCTAAAAGTAATTTTAGACGCGGTATGTGGTATGAATTTTATGCGCAGGTAATTGCGCATCCAAATTTGCAAAAACTTTGGGACGAGCCACTCTGCTTACTCGAGCGAAACAAGCTCCTTGATTCTGCCTATGACGTTGCAGATAGGGCTCGTCTCCTAGGTGAAGCGGAACAGGAGTCTGGATTTTGGCTACAGGCTTATCCCTCGAGAAATATCGGTCTTTTAGATAATCTGACTTTGTCTATATGTACCCGTTTACGTCTGGGAGTAAAGACTGTAGAGCACCATCGCTGTCATTGTAGCGCCGACGTCGACTTTTTAGGACACCATGGACTCTCTTGCCAGCGCAGTGCTGGTCGCTTATCACGTCATGCGAGTATCAATGACGTTATCCGTAGGGGTCTTGTTACCGTCAACTTGCCGGCTTGTTTAGAGCCGAATCGTCTCGCACGTGACGATGGCAACGGCCCGATGGTATGACGTTAATTCCATGGAGGGAAGGTAGAATGTTAGTGTGGGATGCAACCTGTGTTGACACACTGGCACCTTCTCACCTCCGGGACTCTTCGCGTGACGCGGGGGCGGCAGCAACTGCCGCTGAAAACATCAAACGTCGTAAATATGTTGGTTTATTGGATAACTACATATTTATAGCGTTTGGTGTTGAAACTTTGGGGCCACGGGGTCCAAGTGCTTGGGAGTTTTACAAACATATTTCGTCTCGTTTGGTCGGCATCACTGGTGACCAGAGAGCTGGCATGCATTTCGCTCAAAGAATTGGTATAACCATTCAAAGAGGGAATACTCCAAGCATTTTGGGAACTTTGCCCAAAGACAGCGATGCAGCAAATTTTTTTTGGTAGTGCATTTTCTTTTTGTATTTCTTTTTTGTATATATGTATATTTTGTAAATAATTCCTTAGAAAATATCTCTTTTTTTATTCTATATAATATGTCTATTTGTTTATGAAATGTAAAGTTGTGTTTTCCCAAATAAATTAACTGAGTAACTTTGTAATAACCCTTCGGCATTTCTGTCAATTTTTATTATATACATACTAGCGGCCCGCCCCGGCTTCGCATGCGATGAAAGAAATTTTTAAGCAAATTTATTTACACCTTGGTTCACGTTACTGAAGTTACAGCGAGCATACCTTATTTTTTCTAGTATTAAATATAGCCCATGCTACTCAGGCATAATGTAGCATTCTAATGGTGAAAGAATTTTTAAAATCAGTTCAGTAGCTTTTTAGTTTATTCGTTAAAAACACACAAAAATACAAAGGTTTCCTCTTGATAACATTAGTATAGATATAGACTAAGCAAATGCCCTCGCTTCGCTTCGGAAAAACTACCTTACGCTTAAAGATAGCATCTGCATTTTTCTGGAGTTTTCTCGTTCTGTGAATTAGAAATACATATATTAATTTTGATTTTGACATTTGATTGCAATGAAACAAACTTTAATTATTAAGTGACAGCCAAGTATTAAGTGAAAACCAGAATGAAATCGCATAAGCCGCTTCTGAGATTAGCGGGAACAAACGCACAGATAAACAGACAAAAATTCTAACAACTATTGTTTTGGATTCTACTGCGTTAATAAAGGCCCGTTATAATGTTTTTTCTTATATATCGTTCATGTACAGAAAGAAATCAGATATTTTACACCTACACAATAAAGTTTTGCTAAGTCTGAATTTTAGTACAATCAGTTTAGCCTCATTTCTAGTATTAATATTGTGAACATTACTCTTCCTAAGAAAACTATCAGAATATTTTTAAAGTATATAATATTATCTAAAATATAATATATTGTGATGCTACAATTGATCGCATCTAATGCCAGAACTACTTACTAATGCTGCTCATTGCAATAGTTACCGTGCTAGTAGTACCACTCCGCATGTTTGTCTGGTTGTCTGTATTTCCGACTTCTAAGCAGCAATGTGTTATACAACTTAGTGATGGATTTAAAGAAAAAGAGCGTCATGGTAGCGGCAAAATATTATTGTCACATTAAATATATCACTTTGAAAACGTAAGAAACTTTCAATATCCGTAATTTTTCCAAGATGTTTCCACATAAGTAATTCGGATCCCTGTTCCGGGGAAAAGTATATTTAGGATATTATAAGCGACGAAGACTTAAGATCAAACACTGAATCGAACCTGACGCTTGACAACCGCGGTACAGGGGCATAAGTATATTATCTCCTGTATTTCATTAGGATAATAAAATTGGTTCACCAGGAAAAGGTTAATGTTTAATTTCATGAGGTGTACTAATTTAATTGGTAGTTTAGGTTATGTTCAAACATTGTAAAACAATTAACAACCTTATGAATTTTAAAATGTAATAGGCTAAAATCCAGCAACCGAGAATTGAAATGTGAACACGGATCACGAGGCCGTGACAACCACGTAACGACCGCGACGTCGCATGTTAACGGCGTACAGCGTTAACTATTTAATTAAAAGTATACGTATATTGTAGTATTAATTTACAAGAATTGATGAAGTATGGTTATCAGTATTGGTATTAATTTGATATAGTGTATTGGAATAGGATGCTTCGCATACAACAGACCGCCAAGAGGAATAAGAAGGGTATAGTGAATCAACTTTGCATCAAAATTAGACGATCAACGATGTACAGCCAAAGGTCACACTGTCCATCGTCGACCGGATCACCTCGACAAGTGCCCACACTCACGGGTCTCTCCGTCACTATCATAATAAGGAAAGCCGAACACAAAAATAAATATTGTGGAAACAAATTATTAAAGCTGTAAAGAATTTTTACCAAGGACACGGCCTTCAGTAATGAAGAAAATGACATAGAAGAAGATTAGAATTAATATCTAATATTGTTTCGAGAACTAACAAGGTCGGTTATTGGTGTCGATTGCAAACGATTGCACAAACAGTAGACTAAGTTGCCAGCGACCTTATCTACGTACACAATCACATAACAAATAATAACAACACAGTTATTAACATACACACTTATTGCTCAACGGTAATTAACTAAACGATTAAATCATAACTGAAAAGCTAAGTGTGTTACTTGAAACTGTTGTGGATAATGCTAAACGACTTATTAATAAGTTATTTGAGGAACTCGTGTATATATTTAATCTAATTCGCTAGCCTACCAAAAACATAAATATTTTAATATTAAATACATTATAAGTTGACAATGATAAACTTTCAAAGTTAAACTGAAATAATCATCAAACACCCCGTACTATTTAAATGGATTAACGAAAAAACTATGTCAAGGGATCTGATGGTGATAACCACAGCGTTACATAATGACGGTGGTCAGCCACCACGCGGACATATTAGATAACTTAGACAACTGTGCATAGTAAAATTGTTTAGAAAATAGGTAACTGACGTTTAGACTCCTGATGTTTGACTTTTTAATGTGCTCCCACACGGACCCCCTCATTGAATATTGCCACTAGCAGTTACACTGCGATTTAAGAATTTAGTTACACTCATCAGACGCTACACAACAGGTCAAATCATTCACGATTATCACAAACCGTCTAGTGCCGAGCGCTCCGTGAATTCGCTCACTATCAGACACGTGTCGAGCGTTCCGATGGCTCTTAGCCCGGATTGGTCATAACGCAGCCGGGCATCGAGCCGGCCGAAGAGTTAATTAACAACCAATCTGAAGAGCCAACCGATGACACTTAATAACTTTTGACTTGAACACTGAAATGTGCCGGAATAGTTTGAGCGTAAAAATAACAGCGAAACTTATCATCACTCGCAATCCGGCAACGAAATATCCTGGTATCGTTTGTGAAATATGTGAGATGATTTCTGAGTTAAAAATAGATTAATTCCATGTTTGTCTATTTACTAAAAACTTTTGAGGTTGCGAAGGCGTTATCCATCGTTGTGTCCAAGCTAACTTCCCGTGCTAATGATTCACAAGATGAAATAGCGTCACATTCCATTTTTTGTAGTCGCTATGCTGGCGAAGACCCACCTGCAACCGTATCTATCGTAACATGCCTCTAATCAAGCCTGACACACACACAGACTACAGTCGGTTGCAAAAGCGGAGTCTCTATTATAAAGAACGCTGAACGTTGCTAGCAACGTACCGTTAACACGCTGGGTGTCGCGGACGTCAAGTGTCAGTAATGACTGCGTATCGGTCGAACCGAGGCGGCTTGAAGCAATCTGTTTCACTTCTGTGTAACAGTGTACAAAACATTCAATGACTCTACTTACTAGGACATTTTCATTGCTGGGCGACAATAAGGAAGTCCGGCATAATGCGGACGATGTCTAAGGTTTAAAGTTGTAATTTATATGCAAAACAATCTCGGACAAATTTCAACTTCCCCATCTTTTACCAAAGAAAATGAGAACTGAAGTAAAGAAGGGACCAATACGTTATTAGTAGGAGCACCATGCTTCAGCGTCTCAAATGAAGGATGGCGATTTGGTTCATGTTATTATAAAGTACTTTGTGTAATGTAAAAATAATAAAAATTATAATGATGTAAAATAGTTTACTACACCAATTATTTCTGATTTGTTCAAAAAATGTAAAATTTTTATGTCTGTGTTTTATGTATGTGTGTTTATGTGAACGTTTATGTCACTTTAAGATTGTCTAGAAGAAATCGCCTTATAACGATAAGACTACCTGTACAGTTTGTCCATCATATCATCAAATTATTCTTTTATCACGCCATAACGCTCCGTCCGGTGGTCCGTGCGAAGGTAACAAAGAGATTAATAGTTATTTTAAAAGTGTTTAAAAAATATCTTTATTCATGCGATGTTGCTGATCGTCTAACTTGCCAATATTTTGTCCTCAATTTTGATACAACACAAGGACTCAGATGTACATCGTTGAAAATCAATCTTAACCTGTAACAAAGATCCTGCACAATTTCATCATAGTGAATGAAGTCGAACGCAAAGACATCGCACTCAACATATTATTACAATACCGTTCTCCGATACAATGGAATAAAATTTATTTGTACTGACAAAAAAAAACATACAATTTTACAACACAAATCAAGGATAATTGCTTTAAGTTGTTTCTATTCACCGTATAATTGTCCTGAATTAACAAACATCATGCACATTGTAACGAGCACATTGTGTAGAGGCCCTTCTCAAAACAAGAGATTAATTCAAGCTGTCATTCGCTTAAAACAAATTCTCCAGATTTGAATAAACTTGCTATTTGTCGCGGAGGAGGCGATTACGTCCGCCGTGCTCGCCCGGCCGAGCCGCCTTCGTGTTTGGCTGAAATTTGTCAAGGTTTCATTGATGTTTGATCTTCTACGTTGTTTAAATAATATTAAAATATACTGATTTACTAAACCATATTAAATAGGCATAAATATTGTCCTCAGCTAAGGTACAGTATTGAACATGTCTCCAGGATTATTTTTTATTTACCGTAGATTCAGGAATTTGTCACGATCAACATAGGTTTATGACCCAGTATTTCTCAATATATTTTGTGCTCAAGCTACTTTAGAGTATATTTTTATAAACTATGCATTTTAAAATGATAAAATATATAATATATTTGAGATTATCACAAGAAGCCCTGTGATGATACGCTCGACAAAAGATCTGTTATTGTATTATTTACCCCACGAAATCAACCGCTAAAATCCTCTGATTGATCAATCTCTATGAGCATCAAATTTCGATTTCTTTATTTCATTTAAGATCATAAGCGATGAATAGTTTATCTGAAGTTTTTCCTGTTCGCCCGCCGGTTTTAACATTTTCAGTACAGAAAATACAAGAAGCCCAGCTCAGTAGAAGTTGAAAGAAGCTTAGAGAACGTGTTGTGAACCGCCTACTAAAAGATTCGGCGCGTACTGTTAAGCAATTCGTTTTCTCATTCTGAAACAAGTCATGCTCATATTTGAAACTCGTTATGCAGTCCATAGCCGACGCGACCGGTGACTTTAAAACAATTACTGGAAGCGTCAGCAGAGTTCAGTAGAGTACACTGCTCTGATGTAGCTTTGTAGAGTGTATATTATGTCAGTGTGACATATATTAATATATTCTGCGACAGAAGTCTGAAGCTTTTCCTTAATCGGCTCTCGCAAGTTCCTCGCGACTGCAAGTTTCTGAGCTGTTATGCGAAAGCTTTGTGCTTTGAATTTCAGTTCTGAGCTTTAAAGGCTAACGTATCACGTTTCGATCGCAAACGATAATGGATGTCCACGTGTCTGTCATGACATATTTCTTCCGAATTTACTGGCTGGGTAACAGGCCACTAGTGAAATTTAATATGTGGATATGAGTATGAAGTCAGATGATCCAATCACGGATTTTAAACGTGAACGAATAAACAATCAGAGATTTATTTTGCAGAGCAAATTATAGAAGCCTACTTTTATAGTGCGTCTTGTGGTATTAACCGAAAATTATATCACGAAACCTTATCCGAGGTAGGCCCGACTCGGACGAGAATAATTTCGTTCGATGAACATGAGATAAGACAGTATAAATTCGTTTCTACTGGATTTGAGCAATTTCTTGAGCAATTGCGTGAAGCAGCTTTGTTCGCGTAGTATTGAGCATCCACAGGTTTATTCAGGTGGTACCGAGTTTCAGCGTCCAGATTGCTAAGGTCTGCGATAATCACAAAGGGATGTTTCATGTCTGTATTGGACAACAACGATTAATTTGAAACAAAGATCAAATAAGAAAACCTCAAATTCAATGAGGCTGTAATAGCTATGATTTAATTCTTCGATATTAAAAAAAATCTGTATCAACAAATAATGAAGTCATTTATTCACTGGCTCTTTAACTTGGTTCCGAATCGTACGGCCTGGTCGTTCATGTACTTAAACTTTAAGTTACTGAAGTTTGCGAAGTGAAGTTAGGCCCATTAAACTGATCAGTTTAGTTAGTTATTTAGTTAGAAGACGGTGATTCATGTCGTCAAAGGGAACTCCGAACTACATTGACAGTGCTCGAATAGCTCTTTGAAATAATGACCGCAGTTAGTGTGACGGAACTTTGGAACTGTTCGTGTCGGCGGGGCGTGGTGAGGAGCGATGACGAGCCCATAATAAATTATTTCCGAATTACTATCGAAAGTTAGATTTGTCCGGCTTTGTACAGAGTGTTCTCAGATTATTTTCGACCAGCGACGCATTGAATGCTCCTGGTGTTATTAATATGAACGGCAGTGGTGGTCACTTGCCAGTAGATGTCTACTTGTTTGGACAAAATTTTTTTTTATTAATAGCCGACAGAACAAAACAGAAGTTTTGATGTAAAAATAATTCTTATACGCAACAACCAGAATGCAATAAAATTGTATTTTTAATGTAAACGGCCGTGACGTAAAGATGAAGCTGTAATTAATGATACATCCGAATAAATTTTGATGTACCATTGTTAAGAAGGTGTTAAAATTTGTATAATTTGTTTTTAAACTTTCGACACATTGAAAAATCTTACCTTGTTACATGTATATAATATTTATAATATCTTTGAGGATAAAGGATAAAGTAACTGACGTATGTACGTACCGTATCTACCGACAGCTCGATACACCTGTTCTAAAGTTACCCCTCGGCCGGTCATTTGTGCCGTCAACTATTACGTAAGTGGACGTTCAGTTAGAAGACCCTCGAACGAACCAACTTACCCACAACTCGATACACATTAACAAACTTAACAACACACGCGCACGCAACCACTACACCTCGTAACGGATACTTTAGCCATCGAACGAGACTTTAGGGCCAGTTGATGCGATTCAGAAGGGATTCATTATACCTGAAGACCCAACTAAGAATTAATATCATCATAGTAGCGACAACGTTACGAAGAAAATTGTTTCAAACATCCTGTTGTTTCGCTCCGAAAGTAGTTGTGACATTTCTTGATAGGGCCTTTCCAAAATAATTATCACGACTAACTTGTGAAGGGATAAAATAATCTAACAATAAACAGTTATGACTAGGTACTGCCTGTTAATTGCACTCGATGTACAGTGTATTTTACTCGATGATTGCAATATTACCTACAGGTAAAATACCTCAATAAATTATTCGAACGGAGCATTTGAATGTTCAATTATTACACCCTGTATTTATTCATTCGTTGTACGAATATGGGTACATTATTCTCAAAGCAATGACTTAATGTACGTATAGGATCGTTAACATAACGGACATTTATACACATTTGTCAGCTCTCTGGGCAGTAATTCCATCTATATTCATATCAAATTCAAAAATACGTACACTTTGTTATCGATATGAAGGCCTGTACATTTATTTTTGGATGGTTTGTCCCGGCATGTTCATATATATTATTAAATCCACTGAAAATTTTTGGTGCTTATATTATGGATTATAATAAATTGGGGAGAAAGTATTTTCGCATTTTAGTATGTATGAACTTGTAATAAAATCTCTTTGACAATCCCATTTGCATCTTGCCGGTTTTGGTATCATTAAAAAGTTTAAATTGTAAAGAAGATAATTTCTAATTCAAATTTGGAAGATGTGTGAGTTTCATTTGTTTTGCTTACTGCCAAGATGAGTGAATGTAATGAAGAAATTCCCTACGTTTTAAAATTTTACTACAAAAAAGGCAAAAATGCAACGCAGGCCGCGAAAAAAATTGTAATGTTTATGGAACTAGTGCAGTGTCTGTGAGAGTAGCACAAAATTGGTTTAAGCGTTTCCAATGCGGAAATTTTAATGTCAAAGATGCAAGTCGCTTTGGTCGCCATGTCGTGGATAAAATGGATGCCATTTTTGAAAAAGTGAAGCAAGATCGGCATATCAGTAGTTAGAACGTAGCTGAAGAATTGGAAATTGATCACAAAAGCTCGATATTTGAGTGCCACACGAACTCACTGAAAGAAACCTCATGAACCATGTCCTCATTTGCGATTCTTTATTACAACGTAATGAAACCGATCCATTTTTTGAAGAAGCTGATAACTGGTGATAAAAAGTGGATCACGTACGACAAGAACGTGCGAAAAAGGTCGTGGTCAAAGGCCGGTCAGGCTTCACAGACTGTGGCGAAACTCGGGTTAATTCGCAACAAGGTGATGCTGTGTATATGGTGGGATTGGAAGGGCAAAATTAATTATGAGCTGTTACCGCTATTATTGAGGAGACTACAGCAAGAAGTTGAGAGAAAGCGGCTGGAATTAGTCAATGGAAGGGAATGTGACTTTTCATCATGATAACGCTAGACCTCACACATCTTTGGCGACTCCGCAAAAACTAAGAGACTTTGGCTGGGATATGATGATGCATCCACCGTATAGCCCGGACCTTTTACCTTCGGATTTCTACCTGTTTCGATCTCTTCAGAATTCTTTAGGCAGTGTCAGGTTAACATCGCGTGAGGACTGCCATAACTACTTGACGCAGTTTTTTGATCAGAAACCCCAGAATTTCTATAGCAATGGGATCATGTCCCTACCCACAAGATGGCAAAAAGTTATCGAACAAAATGGTATTTATATGCTTTAATTAAATTAAAAAAAAAACTTTATTAAAAATGTTTTGAATTTTCATAAAAAAAATGCGAAAAGACTTTCTCCCCGACCTAATACAAAGAATACTCCTAGAATCTTCCGCTGAATTTTCCAACCGAACCTCGGCAAGTTTCCATTCTTACGTAAGGAACTGAAAACGCGCACCAGATGACAATACGTCACAAGCACTCGATCCGGCGGGCTAATAGCTTTTTGACAGCTCATTGGACATCGAACAAGTAATGTGTGCTGAAGAAAATCATATTCCATATAGCAAATTATAAAATTTACGTTCGATGTAACATTGTCAATTTATAAAGTTACCTTATAGGTTGAGTAAAAGTAATGGTAGGGTCGATGTGGGAAATTATGAAATACCCCACACATTTCCCCCAGCTGTATTACACGCGTCCAATGCAAGTGCTTCTGCATTAAGACACTGTTGTCACAACTGCTGGTAAAACACTCAACGTTGGCTCGAGGCGTGCGAGAGCTTTGTCTCGAATTCGCTCTCTGACGCTGTGACACAGGAGCCGTATGTCTGTACAGGAATAAATATTGGTCTAACTATAAAGTAAATTAACATATGCCGTGCCACATACAAATATATACATTTGTATTATGTTTTATATGTATCTAGTAAACGGGTAATTCGCGCTGATTCGGTTGATGTTGTTTTAAATTTATTAATCAGAGTTATATTTTTTGGCTTTTAACGTTGGTTTACACGAGCAGATAAACAGTATCATTATATTATTCAAAAACGAAAAATCGATATTCGGCTCTACGAGTACGTCCAATTAAAATGTCAACAACCGAAACAATAATCGAAATGTTACGTTGCAACGACCACTAGTTCGGTAGTTTAATTCGTTTACAGTGATTAACTTTATGAAAAATAATTTTATTCGTGTTCAAATAAATGAAGGTTTTTTGAGAAATATTCGTTTTATTTACTGTTGCAAGTGTGTTTATTTACTGATGCAAGTCTTCGCCACGGACTCATTAATCATTGTATTTTAATTATAAAATTTATCATTCATACAACCAAGTGATACGTTCAGCCTTTTTATAAAACCTTGGTTCAATGACAATTACAGGAATTTTATTTTTATTACGTACAAGATTTAAAATAGAGTCTCTTTACACAGAATTATGTTAAATGTTCAGGCGTATGCGTGAATTACACTTTTATATTCTTCAAAACTCGTTCAAAGATCAAACAGCGTACCTGTAAAACCCTTCTACAGACGTACTCGTATATCGCTTCTAAAGCAACGGTAGATCTTAACAGCGTATAATTTTCACATCGCCCGGCATTGTTTATCTAGCAAAGATAAAATATTAAAATTATGTTCTTAAATAGAACTACGCAAATATTCACGACTCCACAAGATACAGCCGTACGCGCGTACGTACCACGTTTAACCCGTCATATGAATATAACCCGCAAATGTCGCGGTCGGTAATGAGGCGCGCGATGCGGTCGCGGGCGCTCTGTGCCCGCGTTTATTTATGACATTACTCTAGAGATAATGCGCGCTTAACGAAGTATTGAAAATTTGATCGGTTGGTTTTATTCGCATTTTATTCAAACAGACGCGACCGAATTTATTTAAATGTATTCAAATTAAACTATGTCGACGGCAGCGTGCCGAGTGCGTTAATTGACATAGTTTAAAAAGTTGTTAGTTCGATACATTTCAGTATGACACAACTAGTACGGATGAGATTGAAGGTGAGATAAGACCAAACACAAGGACTGTATCTGTTCCAATTTAGGATTCGATTCGCTTATCAGAACTCGCCGTATGTCCACCGTGTCGACGAAATGCACGCGTAGGAACTTTATACGGCGACCGGTTCCGTGCAGATAACACGTACTTTGTGATCGTCATATGTTGCCGAATATCTTTCACTGTTTCTTCTCCTCGGTTGAAGCACCTTTTCGGAACGATAGATAAATTTAATCCCAAATCTCACAAGTATAAATCAAAATTTAAATCATGGACAACTAACGGCTTATGCACACGTAGATCCTTAGACAGGCTTTATAGGATTTTATTAGTATCATGAAATCATGATTATTATCACAATCCATATCTCGCACCTGGCAATGTTGTGAACATAAAAATTAACTATAATTACTCTGCGTCTTAGAATGTAATTGTATGATACAGGACCTTCGTGTTGACTGCCATTTTTTCTTTTTAGTTTTTTTTTAATAACTTCCTCCTTATGTTTTTTTGGCTGTGTATATCATTGTATATGATGTGTGTATCATGACAATTCCAAAAGTTATTGTTTTACTTCAGCTTCTGTCATCGCCTAGGTTAGGATCTTCTTTCACAAAAGAGGAGGCCCACCATAGACTCGTAGTCTGCAGAAAATTTCGAGAACATCGTGGGGAAGTCTCTGGTACATTACTTTTATTTATTTATTTATTGGACACCAGCATAATGTACACTTATACACTTACATATTATGTAGTTAATAAGAGCTTTTTACTTAGTGCCATTACAATTAATGGTGTAGACTGCATGCAATCATTAAATAGAACGAGTATTGAACATTATCTTGTTAAAATGGAAATAAAAAATAAAATGAATTTTTATTTTAAATGTAGAAAAGTGCTTTTAAACTTAGTAATGCTGTCTGAGAACAAATCTATATCATTAGTTTTAGAAATTTCATTATATTTTCTTATTATTCTCCTCAATGGTGCGTTAGACCAAGATTCAATTTACTAGTCTGGTGGGTAAATAAATTACGTTTAGAGTTCGTTGGCCATTTAGTGGGAACCGATAAATTAACAAGGCTCAATAAGTTACAGTCGTCGAGTAAACCATTTATAATTTTGAATAAAAAAACTATATCAAGCATTTGCCTTCGCTTTTGTAAAGAGTTCATTTTAAAATGTGCCAGTCTCTCATTATATAATGTTTTGTGTTTCGCTAAGCTACATGAGTATAATAAATGCCATAAAAACCTCTTCTGTATTCTTTCTAACCTATTGTTGTAAACTACATAATGTGGATTCCAGGCTATACTACAGTATTCCAAGCCACTGCGGACAAGAGAGTTAGAAAGAAGTATCTTAGTTTTAGGATCCTTAAAATCCTTGCCATTACGGAGTAGGAAACCAAGGTTTTGGAAACCTTTTGTACAGATTTTATCAACACGACAGTTGAATCGCAGTTTATCGTCTATCATAACTCCTAAATCTCTTATATGATCTACCTGTAACAATATTTTATTCTTTAAACTATATCTGTAATTAATTGAAGACTTTTTTAGAAAATCTTATTTTAAAGCATTTAGATGCATTCAAATCTAATGCGTTGCTGTCGCACCAACTAACAGGACGATTGAGGTCTTCTCGTAAGGAGATCGCATGTGAAAAATTATCAACAACTCTGAATATTTTCAAGTCATCGGCAAATAAGGAATAATTTGAGTTGAGAGATCAGTTACTTATGTCGTTGATAGAAATGTTAAAAAGCAGCGGACCTAGAAAATTTACTCTCGAACCCCACTTCCCACCGTCCCTTACTGCCGTATACGGGAGGCTGGCGCTCGAGCTATGCTAGGTTTAAAAGTAATTACACATTATGTTGCAATTTATAAATTCTACTGTTGGGTCAACTAGTCATCGTGACAGTCAGTGGTGATGTACATTCCTATACCACTGTTGTGATACTCGAGTGCTGTACCAATCGTTGAACACATGTATTGTTACTAAGGACGTTATGGACATTTCGGATCCGGATATAGATACGGATATATGAATAATATTTTACCGGTTTCCATTATGGCTACGGATATGAAACTATTCCGGATTATCCGATTGTTTCGGTTACGGAGATAAGATGATTTTGGACTTGTAAAACAAATACGTAATACTTACAGGGTGACATTTTGATTTTCTGTCTAGATATTATTTGGTATTAAATAATAATGGAAAATAAATATTAAAAAAGAAATAATTACAACTGCCTCGAGGTTCTCACGACGAAAACCTGTCATGACTCGTTTAATTTAGACTCTGCCCCTATCGTTATGATTCGGTTACGGTTACCGATATATTTTTATCTCGGATACATTATTAATTGCATAGCTAACGAAGGAAGTTTCATCTCTGAACTGGTATGGCCGTGGAGTCGCAGAAGATGTCCAACATATCCAGGTGGAATGGGTCTTAGGTTTCAATAAGCCGGGCATAAATATTAGACATATAAATTGCGCTTTGGCCCTTCCAGCAAGTGAAGCGGCCATATCACTACAAAAAATGGCGGACTTAGCTTAAGCAATAACAATAATTAACACTGATGTTAATTATATATTTATAGTGTAGGATCGGTTATTGTTATTCAGATGTTATGTGAACCATTCGGAACTCGGTCGCTCAGCGTTGTCCTTCATAGATTAGAAAAGCCTTATTATTACAAAAATAACTGGAATGTTCCAAAAAACAAATGTCCCCGCACCGTGTAACTTGTCCTCGGTATTTTCTTACTTTATTGTCGCAATATGTTCGCTCAATAGCTATATAGTAACGCTAATGTGACAATAAACGTTATATTATTAAGGATATTTGTCACATCACCGAATTATTGCATACGCTTTAGATATTGCGCTATAAATTCTGCGCCATCTAGTGTTGTAATGTTTATTGAAAATGTTCGTTTATAGTTTAAATAGGATTATTACTAAATTTTATTATTAATTAATAGTAATGTAATACAAAATTTTTATCAACACCAAAAGTATATTTATTAACGTATTCGACGTGGTACAACATTGTTGATAACATGACCGATAGTAATCAACACTTCTGTGGACCAAGACGATACGATCATTGAGGCAATAGAGAATCGTATTCGTGTATTCGGCTGCAGCGACACCCACTAAATGGACTGCTAATCAGATAATATTTTAAAACCAATAACGGTCTCCCCTATTTTTTCTTCAAAGATACAGAGATTCTAGTCTACGAGAAATGAAGACGAATGTAGCAACATAGGATGTGCTACGGCGTAGAGGCAACAGTCGGCTTCGGCTACGAGCGTATCGTTACCTTACCCGAGTCATTCTGTACCCGTATTACCTTTACGAGGTCTGTTCAGTTATTATGTCGCACGATCATATTTCTTTACTCTCAAGATATTGGGGTATAAAACTTGTATTATGAAATACAAATTGGAGGGTTATATCCAGTTAACACGATTATTGATGCTTCCATTACAGTGATAAGAGATATATTAATCCTCTTACATAAACTATGACAGCTAGTAAAGAGTTTAAGTAACAGAAAACGATAACAAATCTGCGCTCAATAACAAAAGAAACCACTAACTATTTCCTAATAAAGAGGAAAACTTTTAAGAACTTCTATCAGATCATAAATCCAGCTCCGCAAATAAATTACGAGTTAGTTCCCGCTCTAGAGGATTAATTCGCGGAACTAAGTACGCCGTATAGAAGTCAAAAGGAGTTAACGGACGCTTGTGACAATAGTAGAATTGATTTCATTCAATATTCAACGGTTTAAATTCCGAATTCGTATGCGTTCGACCGCCCGACGGTCCGACCGCGGCGCCACAGCTTCGATATGAATTTAAAAACACCTGCTACTGACCGCGGACCGACTGTCTCACCGCGGACGAGGTAATAGTATTGCAACTCGTCATTGCAGTTCACCGTTGTGAAAATAAGCAGCGCTTGTTTCAGTATTAGTGGAGACAGAGAAATTACACGAGGGCTTCGGTACTTTGATGGGCGTAGTAAATCGTAGGGCTCAGTTTATATTTGTCATATAACAAAAATCAGAACGGCGACGAGAAGATCGTGAAGAACTTCCCGTCGTTATAAAAATATCAAGAAGTATCCAATTATACGGAAGTATGAAACGAAGATGCAATAACGTGTTGCTAAAATTACTTCAATTTTCAGTATCGCTTCAGTTACAACATTTAACATTATGCCAACATTGATACACAAGTCAATGGTAATGGTAATGGGTGTAAATGATCACTTACCATCAGGTGGTTCGTCCGCTCGTCAGTTGACTTGTAAAAGAAAGAAAAAGCTCGTGTTATCTCTCGGCTCACGGGCGCCCTGGCCTTGACGCGGCTAATGTTAAAAAAAAAAATAATAATTAATTATTAATTAATTTAATTTTTAATTTTTTTTTTAATTGTAAACGCATCGATAGGTGCGAGGTATTCGTGCCCATGTGATTTGACGTTCATAATAGTGCCTGTTAGCCGGAATAGACTAGTGTTCAGACCGTGGCAATAGAACTTTTGAACCTGGCTCTGCCGGTGACCCCTCCGTTATTCGTGATACACGTGGCACTTTAAACCTCTTCAAGTACGAAGAGAGGGGAGAAATCTGTATCGGGTAATGAATTACATTAGTATTAATTTACTTTGCAACAATCCGCAAGCACATTGTATGATGGTATATACTACTATACATGCATAGAACCTTTCTCCCTTCCACAAAGGAAAAGATTTCTTTGCGGTTAACAATCGCAGAATCTACTCACCCTGATGATGCTCTGTTTTGGAGAGAAACACGTGTTGGTGACGGTATGTGTGTTGGTATATACTTTTATCATAATTGCATGTTTTCCTTTGTGGGAGAGAGGGAGGTTTCATGCATCTATAGAAGTATATACCGTCATACATTGTGCTTGCGGATTGTTGCAAAGTAAATTAATACTGATTTAATAACAATGAATTACCGCAAAGTAACGCCTGATATCACGATGATCAACTAAAGCAAATAGCAGCTATCAGAAGTTACAAATATTCGTAGGCACGTCTGCAACACGTTTTATTTGAGCGTGGTTGTATCACGTATTAATACGCGCCCGATCCCTGATCCCCTATGACTGCGTAAACGCTTCTAATAAAGCAAATATATTTGAGATTCCGACCAAGTACCGTATACGGCTTGTCGAGAGATTTAATATTACCCTCTAATTAAAACTCATCGAGCAATGGCTGCGGCGATGCGTGAGAGCCGCTGCCGTGTGATTACATTGCCTAACGACCGACGTGCCGCGACGTACCGCCCTGTTTACAGTTCATATCATAATATATTACTTAAATATAATTTAGAGTGTAAAGGGCTACATCTATTCTTGAAGCCTAGTTTTTCTCCCCTGCTCCTAAGGCACCAAGCCGAATAAAGGACGAAGGTTTTACAAATTGATCCTGTTTTTGTTACTCGCTGGATTCTGTATTACCTAGTTTAGTCGTAACGGTACTCCTATGTACGGTTTTTTACCCTTTTTGCCTCTAGTTCTATATCATAACAACCCAGAAATGTAAAAGGGTTGAAGTCGAACTCCGTCACGCTGGCCACGTGCAAATATGCATTGTATTATGTTAGGAACATTGTGGAAAATTTTCCAACAATTGTACGTTCAGGTTACGAACCCGAGTGGTTCGTGCTTCAGATCGACGTTCGAACCTGCGACCGCTCTTGTTCTATTTAACGATTTTATGATCAAGATTTTAGACACGAATATTGAATTCTCAATAACTCGTCGTAAGTAGACACAAGCCGTGTAGCAGTCTCAAAATTTTTCCAACTTCAACTGTTTATACACCTTTACGCGTGTATAACGTACGTACTATGTACAATTTTAATGATAGTTATTTATACAAGTTTTGCAGGAGATTTTCACTAATTGCAGAGAAGTCGTTTGCGATAGGGATGTTATGGATGTTTTATTTCGGATCTGGATATGGATACGGATATATGAATAATATTTTACCGGTTTCGGTTACGGTTACGGATATGAAATTATTTCGGATGTCGATATTAGATGATTTGCAACTTGGAAAAATAATATAATGTATCCACAAAGTTTCATTTTGTTTCTTATTTACAAATTAAATAACAAAAACTGCCTATCATGCGAACGACGCGGCAGGTGTGTCGGCTCGGTCGGCGTAAACCAGCCATAACGTGCTTCATTTAGACTCTGCCTCTATCCGAAATTATCCGAAACTTTTTTGTCGAATGCGGTCACGGTCTCTGATATTTTTATTTCGGATATCCGATAGTTTCGGTTACGGTTACGGAGCTCCATAACCATAGCTCCATAACGTCCCTGGTTTGCGAGTTGCACCGTCGCGGGGCGAGGCGGCGGCGTACCTGCAAAATGCTTACGACGTTGCCGGTAAACAGACACACACGCGGGCTAGTGCCGTGACGGAAATAAATAAAATACGCACATTCTCTCTCTACTACTACTTTCGGTACTCTCGCTACTTTCGGTTCATTTCAAAACGTCAAGAGGAGCAATACTACTACAATGTCGCTTACTATGCGCCAAAATGACACTCGATATTGTAATGAAGGACCGCTTTTTATTTTATAATACAAATCAATACGAAACGAATAAACAACAGGGCCCAATGTGTACAATACGTGACGAAAAATATTATTGTCGGTCTGTCTCTTTATCTGCCTGATACGGTATCGCGTGACATTCCTTGAACATGATTGATTTGTTAATATCAAGATAATATTTGTCGGAGCGACGCAAAGACGAACCTTATACAAAATTTATCTCTCTTCATGAATGTTCGTGGATTTTAAAATCTCAATAATTGCGTTACCTTAGTTCAACGTGTATTTTTATGATTGCAGGCATCATGGTGCAATATGGAAGGACTGCGCACATCGCCATCTATTAGAGAATAGAAGATTTTATGTATTGACATATTCTAATACCACTAGTGTCTTTCTCCTATTTTCAACTCTATGTATGTTGGGATAGTCCGTCTCTATAGAAAGCGTTTTACAACACTGCCTCACAGCGCCATCTATGCTTGCGAATGTAAACTGACACAACCTAATATGCAGTAGAAAAACGTTGTGTTTTAAGATGAAATTACTAGATGGCGCTGCTGGAAATTTTGCAATATTTCCTTTATCGCAGCTAGATTTTTTTTATTAAGAAATGACAAATTGATATTTGGAGGATGAGAAACATAGTGTATACGCTCTCTGTGATCAAAAGAAGTGATTTTTTTGCAAGGCATTAATTGCTCATAAATATATTTATATTTTTGGGTTTTTGGGTAAGGACTTTGGTATTTGTTACAATTTCATGTATAGGTACATAGATTTATTAGTGTCAACGTCAACGTCTTAATTAATATTGATCATATTTATATATCTCTATCATCTTCAGTTTAGCATAAAATCTTTCATAGAATGACTAATCATTGCAGTTATATTTTAACAAAATACACTTAATATAGGTATACGTGAACTTCTTATATGTTTCTGCAAATTCTAGCAACTAAGTAGTGGCTTAAGAATAACTCTACGAGTTTCTCGCCGTGATCGTTTTCATTAAATTTGTTTCAGAGTTCATCTGCATTGTATAATTGGATCTAAAACTTGCTCTGCCATTATACCGTCGCACCGAATGCAATTTAGGACTGAGTTGAGAAATTTAAAAATTGGTTGTTTTAACATTAATGTTATTTTGTAACTATAGTTGAACATGTAAAAATATATTGGCGACTAAATTATTAGACTCCTGTAAAAATGCTTTAATAAAAATATGTACTGAACTAAAAGGACTTGCTTAGTAAAGTTTTGATTTGTCTTATTCTGGTATGAAAAAGTAATGAAATTAGTTTTATCTTATATTGCCACGTTGTGTGTTTTTTATTATTATTGGTGTAACCCTCTTCTAAACATTGTTCGAATTGATCACTACGTTACAACGCTCAAGGGAATGTGCAGTAGTTGGACATTGCAAAAAAAGAGCAGATGAATGTGTCTAAAAAGATTTAATTGAAAATGTTATAATAGCCTGAAAATTAGAAGGATATTGAAATAGCATTTTAGGCTGTGTTGCCATCTATTGACGACCATGAAAACTACCAAAACGACTGACATTGTATAATTTTGTATAATAATAATGCTAGAGGGCGACTCTGCGTTTGTATTATAAAAATTTATCGCCACCTAGTGGAAGCGTTGAAAACTACTACACTGTGCACCTTGGTAGCTTGTATGGAAAATTTCCAACAGAGGGCGCTTTCTTTATAAGTGCACCATTTATTCGGGTTTATTGAAATTATGCCTGGAAAGTTATTATAATATGACTCCGCTAGGTGGCATGAAACTTTTTTTTACGTCTTTTAGCAAAAGTATGGCCTCCCAGTAAACATTTTTTTATCTTATTTTTATCATGTAACTAGTCTACAAACTCGCTACCTGATGATAAGTAGGCAACGTCGTCCACGGACTTCAGTAACATTAAAGGCATAATCGCAGTGTTGTCGATCAAAAAGGAAGCGGGGAACCGCGTTTATTACATAGTACATACGAATTGGCGATTCCTCCCTGAGTCGATTTAGCCAACATTACCTGAAACAAATCATTTTAATTAAAACATTACTCATTACGATGAATAAAAAAGTAGCCTTTTTAAATACATACAGTTTTGAATAACTATCTAACTACCTGACGTAGCCTCCTATAATTACCGCCACTCCGACCGGTAGTTAACCCAGGGGGTTCAATGGCTTCTCGTTGTTTTTTTTGTTTTTTCTATGCTTTAATTATCTATGTAATTTTTGATGTTGTCTGACTGGATACTGTGATTGATGTGCGCGTAGATTGAACTACTTAACAATTACAGTATAAACTTTAATTTACTTTGTTATTTATTTCAATGGCCGACGAACTTAAAATTGGTCCAGGATGCTGTGTGGTCATCGCCGTAAGTGGCTATACGTAACACTAAAGACATCACCGATGCATTTAACTGAAGGAAACTGTTAAAATATTTTAGCATGATTTCATCTTATTTAATTATATAAATCGGAGTTCTAGCAGATTTTGGGCACTACAGGGCCCGAGATGCATATAAAATAAAAACTGGCAAAAAGTTTATCGCATGGCACACGACCTTGAATGAAAACGCTTCGGGATCGCCACCTACAAGTTTTATTTATTTGAGCGGGCAGGAGTTCGCGTCGAATTGGAAATTCCGAATGATTCTTCCCTACTTCCCACTTGGGCAGACGCCGTTAATGTCTCATTGTTTAGGTGCTGCTCGATGGGGACGCGTACTTATATCTATTCATTACTTATTGTAGGGTCCAGACAGCAATGTAAGAATCGTTACAAATATTTGCATGTTTTCTACGAGTCATAAATACAATCGTATATCCTCAAAGTAGAGTATCTGTGTTCGAGCCTTCGACCAGAATTAAAACGATTTAAGCAATAGTCCAGGCATCTGCAAAGTGCGTTTTCTCATGCTTTAAAAACATAATTGAAAACCCTCAGTTGGGCAGATCTGTGTTATCGAAAACCATGATAATTAATCTGTAGTTCACACAATTCCCATACACCACAAGAGCACTGGTGGCCTAGTTTTTTTTTTTATAATAACATAAATGAATGCTCGAAAACAATTCCACTTGATAGTAAGTGGTGATGAAGTCATCAGATGTGGAGCACACAAACTTATAAAAACCTATTCATTCTACTACTTCGGTGAAGGGAAATATCGCGAGGAAACCTGCGCAACCCGACAGTTTTTATCGACGTTCTCAAAGGTATGTGAAGTCTGCCAGCTCGGAGGTGGTTAGCGGGGATTGGGGAATGGTGGCCATAACATTTTGTACTGCGAGAGGACACTCGGCCACAGCGATGGGACAGTTCTGGATGTCTTTTATATTATTTGTAATTTGAAACAATGAATATCACTTATTTAATTCGCACATTTAACGTCGCCTCCCTAACAGACTTGCGCTTAAGAGCGTCGATCTAAAGCGCTGATTGAATTTCTTGATTGATTGAAACTATGGGATAACCGAAATAAAAACATATCCATAACCGTAACCGAATCAGAAATAAATTTCGGATAATTTCGGATAGCGGCAGCCTAAATAAAATACGCTATACCAGATTTTCGCCGGCTGAGCCGATACGCGAGCCGCGTCATTACAATTTTAGCTTTTATTATTCAATTTTTTTGGTTATTGTTTTCCTGTGACTGTAATACTGCATTATAACTAGAAATAAAGTCAAACTGTTACTGATGTGTATTTACTGTTACTGCTGTGTTTTTGTTTTTTTTTCCAAGTAGTAAATCATCTAATATCCGTATCCGAAACTATCCGAAATAATTTCACATCCGTAACCGTAACCGAAATCGGAAATTTCATATCCATAACATGTCCACTACAGACGACTGTTACAGACTGCGAATTTATTTAAAAGTTACAAATATATTGTTATGTTACTATTATTTGTTTTTCATTGTTGTTAATATTTTAATATGCAGCAAGGGTGAAGAGGGCAATCACTTTCAAATACCCCAAGTCAAACCTGTGACAGGCGTGCCCTTACCCAATAAAAAAGTATCGCGCATGGATTTTTATGTCTAACGTATCATGATTCGAGAAAATGATTTTAATATAATATCACGACGCAGACAACTGGCCAATCAGTTGTATGTTGACATGTACGTACAAGTTGAACGCGAACGATTACTAACGGAATCCTCAGAACTGCCACACGCCTCCGTCACTGCTGACATAAGACTGATATGTGTGGACTTCATCTTATTTATTTTTAGAGCTGGATAGACATTGTTTTTTAAATGATGTGTTATCGACAGTGCGACAGAATTCGTGTCAGCGCAACCCTGCCACTCCAACTGCCGCTGCCCTCAGGAGAGCCTGCACTCTGCTATTTCATAGCTACACACAGTCAACTACAACAGTTTGTATCTGTATTATTTGCAAAATAAGAACCCAAAAAAATAAAATTGGTACCCAAAGTAATTATTCCACGCAGACGAAGTCGCGGGCAAAAGCTAATACTACTATAATTACAAGTCGATTATGCCAACTGAATATCGAATATTCTAATTCGAGCAATGGCATGACCGTCTACTACCTGAACATCAGTCTCCTTTCTCACTGTGGGAGGATATTCGAACCTAGATGAGTAGTAACGATTTAAATTCAGGCTCTGGAGTACTGGAATTCTGGCTTGAATACTGTAGAAACCCGACATTGTTGGTTTGTAGGATAATATTAATTAATTACCTTTCACATCTGTACTGTAAAAAATCCTCAGGATAGTTTTATCAACAGCTTTTGAACTTATCCCAAAACTTTTATTTTATAGAGATCACATACTAGGAATTCCTGTATTATGCATTGTTTTAACAATAATACCTCATTACCAACTTTTGTAAATTTATATTTACAATCCTTTATAGGATCGGCTCGTACTTGTAACGATATGCATAATAATATTTGACTTATAGGAAAGATGTTATCTTGTGACCCGCCGGCGCCGCGCCGGGGACAGGGTCAGCGGACATCCCGGCGAGACCCTCGCTACATCACGGTTATCAAATTTCAGATTTACTGCAAATTAACACAAACGTGACAGAATGGCTAACCTTAAACATGTCATTATTTCATTCAGTTATTGATTAGATATGTGTTTATACATGGATGTCAGGTACTTAAAGGTGAAATCCTTTTATGTGGCTTTTGTACATGTTTACAAAGCAAGCCTTCCTGAATAGTTACTTATTGAAGATATTAGAAGCTATTCATCCAGCTATAAACCATTCAAAGTCCACATTATTATATTATTACATACAAACTCCCCTAATTTGCATCAGTTTGACCGGTCCTGGGCCTTCTGAATCCAGCGGATATTGCCAGTTTTTTTAAAGTCATCATTCCATCTGATCGGAGTGCGTCCTAAGCTTCATTTGCCAACATGTGGTTGCCATTTGAGGACCTTTCTTCCCACAACGGTTAGCGGTCTTTCGAACTTAGTGGTCAACTCATTACCACTTCAGTCAGCTATTTCTTCGAGCTATGTCGGTAACTTTAGTTTGTCGTTTGTTGTCTAACTTTAGTTAACATAGCACGTTGAGTGAGCATCCTTGAAAACAAATTATAAACGTGGATCAGGAGTGAAATGGGCCTTTAATTCTTTAGAAGTACTTCTCCATTTCTTTTAGGACTTTCAGGATTAAGGAGATTAAGGCGCACAAAGTCGGTCTTCAATCTCGTTCGCTGACTTTGTCCAACAGATAGATCTACGGCAAATACTTTTGGACCCTGGTTTCGCACAATTATATTACTCCCAGGTCGCGCGTTGGAATATTGTCACATACATTATGGTACATTGCTACAGAAATTAATAAATGGATTCATCTTAGATTGAAAAGTAAATTACTGATATTTTATTTACTTATCTACAGTGTTTTAATGTTGTTTATGTTATTGTTTTTCATTACTTCGAAGTGTGTAATTTTATAGTTCTGAAGATTCATTTACGCTTTCCCGACGTGAAATAATATGTAATAAACACATAGATACAATATTACCTTACTTTGACAGAAAATTGCCTCATTTAAACTAACTTTTGAAGAACAAAAAAAACATTCTCATTTTAAATTTGGAAGCGAACTCCAACGGACAGTCAATAAAAGTTCGCAAAGCAATATTCCTCACGAGTTTTTGTTCAAAAACAAACGTGTCAAATGCGTTGTCTCTTTCATCCGCCAAAAACTTATAAAGCTTTGGGACGTAAATTAAAAGGTACGAGGGACAAATAAAATAAACGCACTGTAGGTATTTACTGGTAGTAACAAAGTCGCTTATTTGTAATAACAACAACACAAAGCAGATCACTGATAGTAACTTAATCATAAGTAATAAATTTAGACGCTTGAGAAATTTGCTTGTAAATTTCAACTTACGTTCCAGGTGAACGTTATGCGTGTTTTAAGAATTAAATGAATACTTGAATAATGAAACTTATACAACTGAGAGTTCTCCATAATTTTTAACAGACATATGAAATCCGCAAATCTGCGCCTCGTTTATATCGCATTATTTAATTGCCAGTTAGTGATGGAGACCGCGGCTAACCGGGAAATGTTTAAGATCATTCGAAACACTTTCATGGATACATTGCGCATTCGGATTATTTGTGTGAACATCGGATCAACGTTCAAATGAATAGTAGGTGACTGGCAGTAATTATTTCCAAGACCACAACTCACTGTTACACCCGATATTGGTAACTAACAACCCCATAAAACCGAACCTACCGCCGTCAGCGCGGCCCCCAGAACCTCAGATAGCGCACAATAGCCGATAATAGCCAGTATCGTGATACAATAGCGACCCCTCACGACAACCGAAAGCGTTCTCGTGCGAGATTACCTGTTCAATAATGGTACATAAACTGTGTTTATCGTTAGTCGAGATGTTCAGATATAGATGTGAATCGCCGTTCGACCGCAAATGTTATTCTTTGCTGCAAAATATCTCTGTTCTATTCTATGAAGGTACAATGGAAAGGGTTTCGTCTTGACGGGTCGATCGCGACGGACGAAATTTGAAGGCCCTGGTTCAAGGAAGGCTGTTTTGATTTGCATTTTGCCAGTATTGATTATGTAGGGTTAACTCCCAGGTCAGATTAGTTTATTTTGATTGTACATAAGGTAGCATATGCATGACCACAATCCAGACGTCACATTGAACAGATGTTGAAAATGTTGTTGACGATATCGACCCCGGGAGCCTCAATTTCGGGACCACCTTCATTATCCTTTCAACCTTCCTCATTCCCCGGGTCGCTGATTTCCATCAGCAAGTAAGCGATCGCGTGAGACGTCGCCGTGGTTCTGTCCCACACCAGGAACTTCGATTTGTTGAATTATTTATGTCACGTTAATGGAACAAAATGTCCTACGTCAACGTTAAGTCCGTAGAGTAGAGTAGAGTACTAACCGCACCCACTGAGCTAACAGAGTAAACCGGTTTGGGTTTCCTGCTGACGAATTTATATTATGACTTATCATATGATACATATCAGCCACTGACTGGGCGCTGAGCGTGTGGCCTATGATCAGTGTAGATCACGATATATTTTTAACAACAACGTAACTTAAACTTAGGAAGTATGCGTTTATTACATTTTTGCTACGGATAACTGCGCTGTACCCCTTTCAAGATTTTAATTAAATTTCACTACATATAAAGCCACTAGATAAGCCGCGAGCTTTTGTAAAGGATTTTACACTGAAATGGTAGTTTTGTTTCCGCAACAATGATGTTTTTTCAATATCCGTTGTTCGTGTTAATGAATCAAATTGGCGTAACCGTCATGGCACTTCGATTAAATTGAAATGAATTATATTAAAATAACTTTATCTCAACGGTGTACACTTTGACACGTCAAACATGGTGTTTCAGTACGCACGTATTCATTCCACGTCTAACATTAACAATCTTAATAATGCCATGGAAGTTGTTTGCAACGGTTCCACTGATTGCTTATCTCACGGATTGCTTAACTCATCGATTGAATTCGGTACTAAAATAGAATCCACGCGGGTCACTTTCAGACTTGACAGATTTTTCTTTCTTTTCAGTATCCACACCAGTAGGAACTACACACTTCAGATCGAAAGTAGATCGGCCTAACGGTAAATTAACTCACAGCATCTCCCGCTCCGAAGAAACATGTGAAGATTCAATCTCTTAGTGAGTTTCTTGCCTACAACATTCCTATTTACCTGCCTGGTTAGCAATCCTCCTCCTAGAAATATTAATAGCTAGTAGTAACCGAGTCCCCCGCTACCATGTTGGCTAGCATCGCGTTGGTGATGCCTTTGTCTTTATGGAGGTACAAATCCAGCATGTGACCACTAACGATGAATCGGACTGGATATTCGTTTGACTGTTCCATTAACCTTTTTTTTTTTCATGTTAATAGCCGACAAACGAGCAGACGAGCCACCTGATGGTAAGTGGTCACCGTCACCTATGGACATCAGCAAGACCAATGGTATCACTGATGAGTTGTCGGCCAGGAAATTAGAAAAAGGTAAAAAAGAAAGAAAGAACTGGCTTAAAAACGACTGCCATTTCCACAGATCTACATCCACACGCAGTAACTGGAAAGTTCACAAGAATGTTTTGTATCGTGGATAGCTAACAAAGTTTCATTGCCTCTAGCCTCGACGCGGTTATTCTTGCAATGTTATTATTACGGAAATTGCTGCTCATAATGAAAATTAAAAGTCCTATAAGATGTACGACTCATAAATAAACTTACGTTACTTATGAGAGTAATATTAAACACAATAATTCTCTAATTCAAAATGTTTTTGAAGTTATACTTGTTTTGGTATGTTTGAAAAAAAAATTTTACGATGTAAATTTTTAATTGTAAAGTTTTACGATGCGCGCGCACACTGTCATGTAAAATCGACACCACAACGTTAGCTTCGCAGAAATATAATATCAAAAAATATATAAAATGAAGTTTAACGTTGAGAAATCTATCAATTGTTGGTTGGTAAAGACCATAAATTATACGCTTATGAAAATGTGATATAGCTGGCGTAATAATATTTAAATATATCATTTGCGGTTTACAGTGCATATATTGGTCATTTAATATTAATTTTTAGTTTTATTTAAATATCTACATAATGTTTTGTAGTACTAAAATTTATAAGTATCATTAAGCGACATCTATGTACAGGATATTAAACCAAACATGTAATATAATAAATGGCGCCATCTGTTAGTTATAGAAGTTAATACTTCCCACTAGGCTCTTTTAAAGGAAATTGATGTGTTCACCATCTTTGTATCATCGTAATCGTCTCATTTCCACGATATTTCTCCTGAGTTTGTACAGTTTACAAATGTACTCTGTGGTTAGCTAACAATTCTTATAAGCGTAGAATGCGGGATAAAATTTTGGGAGAAATTTATGCTTTGTTTTGTTACGACAAAGAAATATAACTTCTTACGTTTTTTTAAACTTGAAAATGTTGATTTATTTTCTGTCAACGTTCTCAAATTTAACTAGTGAATTTAAATTTACAAGAAACTGAATTAGAGGCGCGTGTAGGATTCGAACACGAATCTTCTGTGCGGGAGACCATCGTTCAAATCACTAGACTGCAATATACACGTCTCACGATCTCATCAGTATATACTTTTATCATCATATATCATCACCCTACTGTCATCGCCTGTAACACACTGCAGATAACTGTATTTCAGTTAATTATACGCATTGTTTTTTTCGCCTCAAATAATAATATAAACGTAATATCGTATAAAATAATAATAATGTAAACGATTACAGTTCACTAGCCGCAGGACTACGAGTATCACTGCATCTGTGCATCCATTCCCATTCACTACCGGCGTTATGTGCTCGTACTGTAATATTTTTGAACTACCTTACAGATGTCCGAGGACTGCGATGGTTACTTAGTAAAATATCGATTAACAAATATGATCAAAGATCGTTGTCAAGATAACAATACACGAAATGGGTGACGTTACGCTGCCTATTCCATTATTATAGAAATAACGTAACGTATTAGGGTGTATTCGCCGGGTTGTACACTACCCAATTTAATCATGAGCGAACTCGTGAATGGTAGGATGAGTTTCTACCTGCCTGGCTAGCTTCACCCACATAGAATCAATAACCGGAGGGCCGGTGGTAAGCAAGTCCGACGTTTACATCGAAGCCGGCTCCGCGTCTCTAATATTTTAAGTGTTACATATGTCCGTGGACGGCGGTGGTCACTTACCCCCCGTGGTTGGTCTTCATATATATGTGTTTGTAGTCATTGACGCAACCAGTACATGGTGCCAGTCGTAAGTAAAGATAAGGTAATCAATAAAAGTAAGTCCTTAGATAATATTGTATGTCTCCTAATTTTTTATCTACAATTTAAAAAACATAGTATGAATTATTTATCATGCAGGGCCCCAAACGACGTACTCGCCAGATCATGTTAGTTATGACCACATGTAATCAACTGACTTACGATGAAAGTACACACAAACTCACCGTGAGAGTAACATGTGCTTCGCACGTGAAATTATCCGCAACCAAGCTGTGCTATTGATTTTGTAGACATCATTAATGTATATTCAAAATAACAGCCGATCCGATATCGGACCTAGTTGAACACTGTAATTCATGATTTTTTTATCACTTTTGGTATCACTTCACATTAAGATATGATCTGATCGTTTCATGTGCAGTCCCTTCCAAGCCAAGAATATCTAGTCTTTTAAGGTTTTTATACATATACTCCTTAGATGTTCCTAATGAGATCTACGGTGTCCGAAAGTGTATTGGAGTTAGTCCTAAAACCATATTGTTCATTATATATATCGGAAACAGTCACGAATACGGTTGTTAAATAGAACGCGACACGTGATTCGAATGATCGCAGCACCGTCTCTGATACTCAGTATTCAGTAGCGCATGCTACAACGGAGCCTAGCTCAGGAACATGGGTTGTAGCAAGCCCTGCTTATGTTCCAACCGTACCGGAGACTAGTGCTTGCCTGGTAGGAACTATTAAATTTTGTTGTATTTAATTATTCTTGGAATGGAGAATTATTGTGGAAACGTTACCTACAAACTACCTGCCCTGGAATATCTGCTCACGGTGCCAGAAATGCTGTCGAATGCAACATTTATATAATGTAAACTAATCAAATGTTTATTAAGACGGTTGTATAGAATATTTTTAAACGTTTTGGATAGAACCAGGAAAACAGAGATGAGGTTATAATTTCTCAGCTCTGATTTATCTCCAGATTATATATCTCCAAATATTTCAATTTCAGTAAACTTATTTATGCAACTGGTGATCTCATCGGCAATAAGGTTCACATCACATGTTATCGATTTTGTGCTAATACCGACCGCAATTGGGAGAGATTTGTTTTTAAAATTATATTTGCTTTTTAGCACTTTGTCTATTGTTGCTTTTCTATTTCAAATTGCAAATTGTAAAAATTGCAAAATTACGAAATTCCAAATTTTTATTCCAGACCGTGGGTTTTAAATGTTTAAATATGTATATTTTTTATGTTTAAATAATTGAAATACAACTATACAAAAAGTCAGTCGTAACTGCCAGTGTCGCAGTACTTCACACCCAGAATATTTGCGAACGAGTAGCAAATCGTCAGGGTTAGGTTTAAATGAATGACAAATTTGGAACATGGTCATTTCCCCAACTTTCGGGTTCATAAAATATTCTTTTACTTTATGAGAACATAAAAAAATCTAAAGCCAGAGAGGAAATTTGTTTCAAACATATCAGGGACCGTCAACAGAAACGGGAACAGGAAATCAATTTCGCGTTTCCGCACTTGGCACTTCGGGCAAAGTTTTATTCGCCAACCGAATGAGCCACTGACGAGTTCGGAACCCGGCAAGTTACGCAATTTTTGCGTGTCCTTGTACTTTAATAGCTACTTAGAAAAACAAACTTTACCCCCTTTTCATGTTAAGTATCTGTCGAAATTCGTCATTACCTTTTACCCTGAGCGAAAATATTGTGATCAAACTTGTGCATAGTTTCAATTGCGGTTACAAAATATGTGAAAAGCCGACTATCGCCTCAGTGACATCTACAGACGCTAATGTCTAACCGGTTTATTCTGAAACGATTAAATACACATTCGTACCAATTATATTTATGTCATTGAGGTCCTTACCATCAAATAGATCTGACAGGTGACGTTCAGTCAAGTTGAGAACAAATCATATTTCTTTGAACATAACTTATTTACATACATTGCAAAATACCAACCAACTACCAACACCACCAGTTACTTGGTAAATTTTCTAAAACTGACACAAATCTAACCTACAACACGACCTTTACAACGACATTCATTACAATGGCAGCCCCGTGGTCGATCAGAACGAATGTCAGTTTGACGACGCGTGCAATAAGTAAACACTTTTATTAGCTAAGGTTAATGTAGCCACGGTTGGGAGCAATCAAGCTTTGGCATTAAAACCTTCGCAATTAGGTTAAGTGAAGCTATCCTTATAAATAATATGACAGTGTTATTAAAATTGTATTAATTTATTGCGTGACTGTATGAATTATTGTACATTGTTTACTTGTATTTAATAAATAAATAAAAATTATTGAGAATTAAATAATGTAAGCCTTAATAATGTAGCCTTTAATCGTGGACGTGAACCGAATTGATCCCAGATCTGCGTCAGCATCGAAAGTGATAAGTGGTTTTATCAAAAAACATTGAAGAATTTACGTAATCATTTCGACTAGTATAATATGCTTGAGGAGAGTAGCTAAACACTACCAAAACTTGACACCCGACGGAAGACCCCGAAGTCAAGATTTAATAATGTCATGCCTAACCCGTCATCTCTCCCCACAAAACAGGTATGTCATCCACTACAGGGGTTGTGTCGACAAGTCACCCCTCTGAAATTTTTCGATAACACAAATAATTAAAGTTTGTCCCTCATGTTGTCTGTTTAATGAGTTTACTCTCTTATCTTCACGCCCGTGTGACAAGGGTGCCGGCGAGCGTTGGGTCAATTGATTTTATGGTTCGAAGATATAGTGTGGAATCCGATCCGTGACCATATTTGATAAGAATGGTGCCCCCAAACCCTACTTTGGTGACCAATTTAATTTTGTACTGTACGACAAGAATTCAGAGATGTTTGCGGTCGTTTATGAATAAATGACCAAAGTTAAAGCAAATAAAAAAAATAATGAAATCAAGTAGTAATAAATACGCCCATAAATGTTATATAGAAAATTAAATTTAAAACTAAATCAAGGAGTGTTTAAATTATCCATAACTTTATTTTAATAAGTTTATAAATAAATATTTATTGTTTATTGGTTTAAAACGTTTAAAAACTGTTTTTGTAGAAACTCGATGAACGAGTTCCCTTTTTTTATGTAAATATCCGACAAACGAGCAGACTAGCCACCTGATGGGACGAAGTCACCGTCGCCCGTGGACATTGGTAACACTAAAGGTAACACTAATGCGTTGTCGAACCATTAAAGAAGAAGAAAGAAAATCTGGCTGTCGAGCCTAAGCCGGAACACGACGAGTAGTTTGACGGCTAATTCCAGCAGGAGGGTGTTAGCTAGCTAGGCAGGCTTCACGGAAAGATAAAAATACCAGTAATAATATTAATGGTTTCTTAATATTATATTATAATATATATTCCTGACTAGAAACCCACCAACCAAACGGGCTGGTTTCTGTCGCCTCTTACGACACCCCGTTCTGCCAGCATGGGATTGTGGTCAGTATTGTAATACTAAATTTACAACCATAATTAATATCTTACGATCGGATAAATCTCAATTAAACAGTAACACATTAATGTAGTGCTACCAAAAAATTTTACTTATTCTGCAAAAATGCTGTTGTTATACGATAACCGTATCAGAAGTACCTTAAAAAATATGGGTCGTATGGAATATTTTACATCACTAGGAAGAGTATCACCTTTTATAATAATTTTTCCTCTCTTAAAAATCCGTTAACAGATACAATTTCATTTGCGATGGAAACTATTAAAATTTAGAAAGTAAACACAATTGATAATTAACCGATATTAAATGAGATATTATTTTTCGTTATGGCACTGGAGATGGACATAGCCAGCTAAGCTTAAACACAATTGATAATTAACCGATATTAAATGAGATATTATTTTTCGTTATGGCACTGGAGATGGACATAGCCAGCTAAGCTCAAACACAATTGCAGTCATATAAGTCTATCAAATTGACAATGGTACAGTAAAATAGAGACCAAATGACATAGCCACGAGACATGACTCCACCATAAATCAAAAAGCAAGCTGTGAGTACGTAACGAGACAGTCAAATTGGTTTCATTTGAAATGATTGCACGAAATCGCCTGCTAAATTAGGAACTACAGAATTTCATATATAACTTAAACTCAAATGTCACTATGTGACGATATAAAATGAATAATTTGAACGGTAATAAATAAGTGTTAGCTATATTAAAGAATGTTTGGGCTGTACTTGACAACGATACGTTTAATTAGTATTCGTATGAAATTCACCATTTTAAGCAACTTAGGTAGTTTTTGACAACCACAAATGCTATTTAATTTCAATGATAGCAGGAAATGAGCGTCTACTTTTCGAAAAATTAATGAAGTTTTGCAATAGACCGTCCAGCCTTGTTGAAGATATACAAATGCAGAATCAAACTGCGAAGTCTGGAAGAATACGCGACTCACCACAAACAAATTGGTTTTATTTGGTTCCCATTGACAGCATCTCTATTAGAAAGTGCATCCAACTTAAATTACCACAAATGCGATTCTCCAAGTTTCGAGGCTTCACTAAATTAATCGATGCGTCAGCTGAACATGAGTTGAATTGAATTAACATTAAAATTTATGCTTTCTGCTTATGAAATGATTCATTAAGATGTTAAGTGTGATTTTTTATCAGTTTTTTTCTAATCACGAATTAGAAATTTATTATCAGTTAACCATTACATTTGTTCAATCAAATCTTTTAGATCTATTCTGATGAGTTTGTTAAAACGATTATCATTCATAAATTTTATGACACTGTGACTATTAAGTTAAAATTACAAATAAAACAATAAAAATACTTGTCTCTTTTGTTTTTATTTTCGATAAAATAATAGTTGAATTAACTGTAATTGACTTTGGGTAGTATTGTAAGAAACACATAGCAGAACTTTTATCAAAAATCCATACACAGTATATAATTTCTTACAATGAAGTGAAATGTATACAATACATATACATGTACAAATACATTAGAAAAGATTAGAGTTAAGCAACTTAGTAAGTACGTTTGTAAGTTTAGTTAAGTTTTTATAAGGACTCCCTCAGAGCAAACTCATAGTGCCTCTGCTTTACCATGCCTCATCTCATAGCGTATCAGTCGATTTCGTAGCAAATCGATTGTAACGTTACAATACGATTTATATGCGCCAATTGTAGCCTATTCCGGGATTATTGCTCGTACATCACCGATTTGGGGAATTTATTTGAAAAAGATCAATCTGGAGTAAAGGAACATGAATTTTTATGTGTAATGGATACACACGTTCAGTTTCAATGTTCATCTCATTTGCCTGATAGGATTTCTGGCAGTTGACATCGTCTTTACAACTTGCATCAGTATGCTGTCTTACTTATAATTACCACGAATTATATTACCACAAATTCAGAAAATAAATTTTTTAAACTGAAGCAATAAACTTAAGACCAAAAATACAGCTAAGTGGAAAGTATCGTTTTGCAAAGTAATGTTCCAATACCCATAAAGAAGGGTGTATGTTTCCCAAGCGTTTGTAAAGACAAACATTAATAGTGTATAGACACGAGGAGGCGCCGGCCGGGCGAGACATGATACTGTCTCAGACCATGGCAACGTGGCATGGACCTTGTATCTTCTCAATTGTTCTTAAGAAATATTAAGTATAAACAAATTTAAGGTTATTTGTGTTCATCATTGTTTTCCGTGCAAAGAAAATATTTATTTGCTGATTATTTAATAAGTGGTGTTAAATATTTAAATGTCACCGTATTTTAAACAGCTGAAATAAAACACAGTATGCCGAATTTGGATATATCCTTTCACCAATCTTGTGTTTTAAATGGACTTCAGAAAAGGCAGAGGTTGTCAGTTCGTTTGCATTTTTTATATTTGTTACCGTAGAACTTCGTTAATTATTAACCGACTTGAAAAATGTCTTTTTTGTTTAAGCGGGTATACTTTTCGTTTGATTCCACTTAAATTTGGAGAAAATACGAGTATATCATCTCTAAGGTTAAAAAATAGGAAATAATACCAAAAAAATCATCTTCATCAAATTGAAATCGGTTATTTTTTTTTTGTTAAAATATTTTCTTGTCACAAAACGGTGTTGGACGTTGAACAGAAACAAAAAATATTTCAGCCCATAAAATACATATTATTTTAAATGTCATCGCAGACTGTGAATTTTAACTGTAACAGGAACTCAGAATTCTGTATGTTTACATTTATCTTTCGACCTAATTAAATGGATTATGATCACGGCGAGCCTACGACGTTGAGGAAAACCACTTGACAGTTGTCCTTACAGACACGAAGATGAACTTTACATCCAGTTAGTTGCACGGAGTATCATTTTATCCGAGAGGCGTGAGGGTGGAAGGTCCATGGCTTGCAGTAGTCACTTTATATACTTCACTTAACTTCGATATCCTTTGAAAAAAATTATAATATGCACATAATTTCGGAAATAGTGTTTTTTTTTATGGTAATAGTCGGTAAATGAAAAATAAGCATGGTGCTGAAAGACCACCAAGGGCATCCCATCGATTGCTAGCTCAGAGGAAAATGGCGAACCCACTTACCTATTGTTTTATTCCGAAATGGCCCATTAGTGTCAAACCAACTGGCAATCATTGTTTAACAGCGGGACATATTTTAATCTAAGCCCTTTAAGGACTCCCATGGTGTCATTGTCATGTACAATTCAAATTCAAAATAATTTAATTCGGTAAATATACTTATGAACGTCATTTTTTTGCTTCTACCGCCGTTTCGAAAAGGTGCTTTAACAATGAGACGAAGAAACGGCGAAAAAAACTCCTCATCGCATCTTTTAAATAACACATGGTAATTACATAAGTTTAAACCGGTGCGGAACTGGTTTCGACACTATTATTTTCAGGCATCCTTGTCATTAATGTACTCATCTAAACTATAATATCCTTTGACTATAAGTTGTGTTTTAATGCGACGCTTAAAAGTTCCAATGGGCAACTCGCGTATCAACTTAGGAATCTTATTGTAAAAACGAACTCCAAGCCCCATAAAGGAACGCTGAACCCTTTGAAGGCGATATGAAAATGTAACTCATGGACTCACATAATAATTAATTAGGCTCAAAATTAACATTAATATAAAAACAACTTTAAACCTATACCTTGACGACCCTGTAGTGCAGTTGATATTAAATCTGCTTGCCGAAGGAGAAGTCCCGGTTTCCATTCTTGGACAGTTATTTATGTAACAGATAAATGTTTGCTTCGGGGTTATGTGTGTTTGTAATGTTTTATATATTTTTTAGTATACGAGTATGTCCATGCTACCCACAACACAGGTAATCCTAATGCTAATAATGAGTGTGTGAACGTTCATTGATCATAATCACCGTATAAAAAAAATATATTATAGCTCATAAACTCATTGACGATATTGAATTTTAGTGATTTACATATGCTCGTACTTTATGCTTGTATTTTATTAAATAAGGTACGCAAAAATGACTCTTTTTTATGTTAATAGCCAACAAACGAGCAGACGAGCCACCTGATGGTAAGTGGGCACCACGGCATATGGACATCAGCAAAACCAATGGTATCACTAATGCGTTGTCGGCCAGGAAATGAGAAGAAGGTAATAAAGAAAGAACTGGCTCTCAAGCCCCCAGCCGGAACACGACGAGACGTTTAGCGGATGACTCAAGCGGGAGGGTGGTAGCTAGCCAGGCAGGCTTTACGGAAAGATAATAATACCAGTAATAATATTAATGACTTAATAATAATACTGATAATATAATCTTTACGCGAAGCCCTACCACCAAGCAGGTTGACTTCTGTCGCCCCTTACGACATCCTATTTTGTCAGCATGGGATTGGAGGGAGTATTCGAGGCCGTTTTTCCGTCACGAATGCTAAGTACTTGAGTTATTGTATACCGTACTAGCGATAAATTAAAGCCAGATAGAGCAAGACCTTGTACGCCAAAACCTCACATTACTCACACTGGGACACACTATAATAACAACCATTAATATTTCAGAAGACGCCGCCGGGTCTAGACTATGATCTAGTTGAAACGCAGTTAACAACGCCAGTATACTTGGACCTTCGCTAACCAGTAATACGGGGTACCAAAGGTGAAATTTCAGTGGATATATTGAGATTTACACTGGCTGCTTTTAAAAGAAAGGATACTTGCATTTTGCATTGCATTCCTAATGTATCAATGCGCTTACGATTTATTGTCAGTTATAAGATACTTTTATAAATTTGGTCGTTTTCATGGACCGTGGAAAAGTTATTTCCCTGAATTTTTACACGTGAACCAGACTTCCGGACTGAAACAAACATTTTCGATTTATTGTTTTTGCTGCTTGTGATGACTTATACATACACAAGACACTACCAATATAGAAAACCCTAGACGGGATATGTGAGTATGTAAATTTTCTCCTATTAATATTATGATAGGGATCAAGCAATCCTATAATGTTTCTGAGACAGATCTACAACTTATACGATCCCAAAATGTACGTTCGTACTTTTTTACCCGAATCTGACACCTTTCACCTAAAATAATATTATCATTTTACCTTTAAATAAGAGAACATCTGTTTTAATGTAACATTATCTACCATTCAGACTATGCGATTAAAGCTCTATATTTAAGTAACAACTGTATCTCCTTGCCATCGAGACTTGAAGTTGATCACCTATCGTAATGGATTCGAAACACGTTTTTGTATCGGTTATAAGCCAGTCGACGTCATCGCATCTGCAATATTATGGTTAAATTGACTAATATTATTTATTTATTTATTTATTTAAAACTTTAAAGACCACAAAAACAAATGAGGTACATTATGGCGAGCTTAATGCTTAAAGCATTCTCTACTAGCTAACCATTAGGCCAAACAGATATTCACGAGGAGCGGTATTATGCTATAGTTTTAATATGTATGGAGAAAGTATTAATACGCAATATTCCTAAAATTATAAATAAGAATATATAGATTTATACATAGGTATACATACATACATACATATAATATATAAATATATATATAAATGAACTATAAAATATGTACTATATTCATAATAATATAATAAAATGATATATGTAATATAAAATAAATATATATATATAAATTTAGAAGATAAATGTTATCATGACTTATAATGATACCCTTGTCGTTAATACAATCATCCAGATTGTATTACTCACATAAATACTTCTACCTTGGGCGTTATATGTATACTATTGGTATTTCCTCAAATCGGATGATTACAGGATCTAAATCCTGATACAAGCAGTTTAGTTCAATCACAAAACCGATAGCTTTTGTAAGAAATGAAATGAAAAGAAAGAGTATGTAGTTCACAGCTACTTCCTTTTACTAAGCGATTGCTATGTTAATTGCTGAAGTTACATATGACAAAATTTTATTTTTTTCTGTAATCTATCTATCAGCCTTTCATAGTCCACTGCTGGATAGGCCTCCTTTAATTGGCGCCACTCCAACCGGTTCTGGCTCTCTGAATCCATCGGCTCCCCGCCGTCTTATTCACGTCATTAATCCACCAGCCTGAAAGCGATCCGTGTTCCTTTTACCAAATAATGGATTCCTTTCGAGGAATTCAAGCTCTTGGATCTCTAACAGCTTTTCTGTAATATGAATATAGATTAAATGACGGCAGCGAAACTCAATAATGGGCCAAAATTCTGTCTTGAATAATTTAATATTAGTACACGACAATAATGTTCATATATTTATTAACTATTAGGAAAATGTACACCAAATTAATTAGGGAAGAATCCTCTTTCCAATAACTCACATTTCTCAGTCGTGAAGCAAAATATCTTCCGTCGGCGAATATACGTACACAAATCAAAACACGCACTTAGCTGATGAAGCATATTTCAAAGACTTAAAGGAAATTTTAAAAGTACAGTAAAGTTCGTTCCTTCTTTTGACTTGTCAATGAACAAGATCAAAACGGTTGGGACGATATTGTGATTGGAAATATATTCGAAAGGTTGCTTAGGTAATGAAAAAGTATATATAGAGCTCTCTTACAACTTTGACTAGAGGCTGGAAATGTCTACAGATTGGCAAAAAGGCTTCTGAGATTTTCTTTCACTACACCCACAAAAGCTAAACAAAGCTATATAATATGATTAAATGAATATATATTTCATTTGGGATGTATTAATGTAATTGTTTAAAATTAATGGCAGTCGAGCGACTTGACATTAAACGTCAGGTATAGACATCACCGGTTGAGGTAATAATTATGATTCTCCCCAGCATGCGTCGTGGCTGGCTCTCTTAACTTAATTTACTAGACATAGAAAAAGTTTTAACTATTACAAATACTAACACATAGCCTGAATGAGTGTCGTTGAGATTCAACATGGTGGTTCAGAGATCAGCACAGCAGAAGCGATCGAGTTATGCAGTTTGGCTTGGATTCAAAAATGAATGAACAAATTACACCCCAATATTTATTTTAGTACCGAAGTGCAAAAGACACCTAATTAATAAGTCTGATATTCTATGACAAATTTTAGCGGCATCTTATCATATCATATCATATCCCATGCTTGGGTAGCCACTTACCCCAATACTCCATCTGCACTGGATCAACGTGGTGGAGTACACTATAAAACTCCTTGATTGCGGAGAGATACCCGTTCTTCTGTCAATGAGCCTCTAATGAGTGTAAGCCAATGTTTCGATTCGATTAATCTTCTGTTGTTCCCGACGATACTGTCACCATAAATTCACATAGCAAAATCAGCAACTTTGGTTATAAACATGAGATAACTCAAATATCGAACAGTGGAGACGTCCCGTTAAACGTATCTTCAAGCTCCAGTGGATTTCTGACAGGTGAGGGTTCCAACCCTCTGCTATGTGGGGATCGCAAACAAAAACGTTTCATGTATTGTATGACAATAATGTTCATAATGGTGTGCGCCAATGCTTACAGGGATATGAGCGTGATTGAGGTTGTTGTGCGAGTTTTATTAACATAACTTAGTGAGGCTTACTGCGCTTTTTGACTGCGCCCAGCAATGGATGGGTGATTTAAAAGGCTATGAAAATAAGAGAAGGGAATTTGGATTATAATGTAATCAATACTTAGTGTGGCATATTAATTTAATGACAGCTGCACTGCTTTTAGAGACATAAAGTAAGATAATTAAACTGCCTTCAATTGTAGAATTCAATGTAAATAATAATAAATTCTTTTTTATATTTTATTCTTATAGCCGACAAACATGTGCATGGATAAGTTTATGACAAATAGTTATCACCAGTTATCTGAAACGTACAAAAAATACTCCAACTCCAATATATACTCTCAAACTCATCCTCATTAAAAAATTTCACAGTCGATTCTAAAATGAGGGTGAATTATACATATATAACCATTAAACAATACCTTCCGCTACGTTCAATCTGAACGATGACTTAACGTCGACCAACGAAGTGGATATATTACATAAACAGTGACACTGGTTAACCAAAATCTATACCGATATTACTAAAACGGAATATTAACCATAATTTAATTTTACGAGCACATGTTATTAATTCTACACATATCCAACGTTAAACTTTCGGCTCACGGATAAATTTAACAGTGAAGTTGCTAAGGAATAGACATTTAATAGAAGATACTGTTCTGTATGAGGATCTGAATGATTTAGCTATTAAATTTCATAAAGTTGTAAATCACCGACTAGAGGACAATATAGGAAGGAATATTGAATAGGTTTCAATTGTATGACAGGGGGCAATTGATTAAAATATAAATGAAAACATTGCTGCAGCACACCAGACATTTATAATCAATCACGTGAACCAAGCCTCGGCACGCGATACACTTACCGACAGGGACCGGAATTGCATAGCCTCATTATTACAGTTCGCTTATTTACGTAAACAGCTGACAAACGAGACGACGAGCCACTTGATGGTTAGTGGTCACCGTTGCCCATGGACATCAGCAATACCAAAGGTATTACTGTTGCGTTGTCGGCCAAGGAATGGAGAAGAAAGAAAGTACTGGCTCTCAAGCTCCCAGCCGGAACATGAAGAGTCGTTTGGCGGCTGACTCAAGCAGGAGGGTGGTAGCTAGCCAGGCAGGCTTCACAGAAAGATAATAATACCACTAATAATATTAATGATTGATTAATTGATCAATGTTAATATTATAATCCTTACGCGAAACCCAACCCCCAAGCTGGCTGGCTTCTGTCGCCTCTTACGAAACCCTGTTCTGCCAACATGTTATTGGGGGGAGTATTCTAGACCACCCCAAACCGGTCGGCCAAAACGCTTGTAACATGGAGCTCTTAAAAAAAGTGAATAGATAGACTAACGTTGTAGTAGTAATACTAGTACATCTTGACTAAATCGTCACTCACCATCGGATGTGAATGTTGTCAAAAATGGTCATGTCGTTAGAAAAAAATATTACACTTCATGGAGTACCAAGTCTTTCAAATGATGAATGATAAAGGGGATGAATTAAGTCAAATATGGTCAGAAGCCATTCTACGTGATGAATATCGTAATATTCTATGGAATGGCAATAAATACAAACTTTACACGCGGCAGACGTCGGGGTAAACAGAAAATTAATGTAGTTCCGAACAACGCACGCTCTAATGAAATTAATGAGCTTTGACGTCGCCCCGAGCGCCGGCTGGTAGTGTGGGAACGACTACGATGCGATGGCGACGGTTACACGACCTATCTCGTAGAGTGTAAAATGTTTATTGTTAACAGAGACAGGTTTTGGAGTAAGGCTGAAACTTTTTTCAGTACCGTGACTACACGAGTTTTGATAACATCCCTGGGCATGTTCGATGCAAATGACTAAGCAATAGATTAAAATCCTTTTTAATGTTTGAAAAATATGAAGAAGCACAGCCCTTACAGGACCACTCACGTGTTCAAATAGGGATGAAAAAAATGAAATTTTGAAACGTAAATACAGAATTTGGTGAACCAGTAACGACACATATCTTAACTAAACGAATTCTGATTTGAGGGCCAATGTTGGGGATAAATTAGACACTTTTTAAGATGTTTTCCTAACGAGACCATGTAGTTTTAAAAGGGCTCGAGTTTGAATTTAGGGTTATTGACAGTTGAAAATTTGTTTAAAACTAACCACAGTTGGTGTCGTACTTATAAATTAAGTTTACATGCATTCAAAAACACTAAGGAAATCGTAAAATTAGTTAAATTCTAAAATTTCTCCAAATACAATGTAATCATATCTGAAATGACGTGACGAAAACATATAAAAAGTAAGCTTCAGCTCAGTTGACCGGTAAATTATTATAAATATTATTTGAGCGTATATAATATGAATGCATCAAATATTGGACCATAGAAAAATATATGATGTAAGATATCGAACCCTTCAATCGTTCCCTAATACCGCGTCTTATATTGCGTTCCGTCATATCCGGTTCACATAGGTTTATGGAATTTTTGGAGCTTGCGTAATTTAATTCAATATTTTTCCTGCTCCGCAATATATTCTTCGCTTTGGTTTGATTGATGTGTTTTAAACTCAATCACACTTGATTGGAAACTGTAATCATAATCATAGTCTCACGCTGATAGTGTGTAATTTCAAATCCTTTATCTTCAACATGACTGTTCTGATCTGTCTTTAAAATCTGTATATGTATGATAATTAATCATTGAACCCGAATAAAGCCGGGATGGGTTTGTAGTTGCATGATAATTTAAACCCCATATAAGCTTAAATAAATAAATTAAATAAATCGCATCGCCGTTAGAAGACTAAGATAGGAAAAGGCTACCGTATAGCTTTCGTTATTTCATATTGTACCTAGGGAACTTTGGATATGGCCTGTTTAGTACTTCTCACTATCTTAGTCTGTTGAAAATATCAGCCTATGTCCGATTTCAAGTACCAAACTGAACTTAACTGAACTTGATAGTTACATGTTTTAATGCAGGAGATTTCAATGCAGGCGGTTACACGAGTCATCGTAACACTTGAATGGATCCGCTGCAATACCGGAGTGCATCTCCGAACTTAACGTACCTTATACGTATCATTTGCTCAAACACGTACCAGTGCTTTTGGAAGGTGATTTTGGAGTATATGCTAATTGAAAATACTATTTGTTTCATACTAAATCCGTATTCTATGTACCACTTTATACTTAACATACTCTGTCACAGCAGGATTCAATTTAGCTTTGTAATTTAGTAAGTGCATTTAGTTTTATTACATCATACAAGGAGGTAATACTCTGGAAGCATCATACTGACCTAATGAAATTTTTATTACGTTTCCCAATTTTGTGACAATCGAAAGCTTAAAACTTGGACAAGGAGACATACTGTAAGAATATTCTTTTTTACCCATATCACTATAAAAGATGGCCATAACCCAAGTACGGCAGTTTCAAGTCGTGAGCGTGACAAAAACAAATTAATTAATTAACAATTTAAGCGTTGAAAATAATACACTATCTCTTACAGTTAAATTGTGAAAGCCACTAGAAGATGCTTAATCTTCACGATCGGCTGCGGCTAATGGCAGTGTGGTGTCTGAATTAGAATAGAGCAAACACTTGATCGTTCGTTTACTGAATTAACCTCAGACGGATGAGCGTTCCCAAGTCAAACTCATGGAGACATTTGGTAAGTTTGAGTACCTCACGATTCTAAGTTTGTACATATAAATGTACTAATAATATACTTTAGTCCAGATATAAAAAATGATTAGGAGCAATCGTAACTCACAAAACAAAATACATATCAGTATCCACGTTTTTTATTCCGGACGTTTCTATTTTCAGATTCAAAGTAATTAGGCCGGATTAAATGTGCTTTAATTACTGAAAAGGAGTATTTTGTTCAACGGTAAATGAGGTACATTATCAGGTTAAACTTAAATAAGTTTCGAGTACTGCGGGGTGCGAAATTTTCATCAGCTCCATCTTCCTTCCACTCCTGTTACCAGGTCAGTTCACCAAATCAAACTTCAGACCGTATTGTCCAATCAAGTCTACCAATGACTCAGTGCTCCTTGACCTTATAAGCAGTTTATAAGAAAACGAACATTTTTATGTTATAACTACCGTAATGCATATTATACAGGGTTAACAGGGGTTAACTTTTAAAATAACGATGACATATGTTTTACTATCTGCATTAAATTAAATAAACTTAAAATGGTAAAAAAACAGTAAAATTTCCAATATCGGTATTTAGAGTACCAAGATTTAAAAAAAAAACCCTAAAAAATTCATAACTTCAAAACTATAAGGCCTAGGGCAAGAAAATTTTGTGTTTGAAATAGACAGAGATCCTCTCTATCACCCACATCCCGTTGGTCCACTACTTACGGGACACCCTGTATATAATCCATATTTGTAATCAATAATATATTGGATGTCGGTAACGCATTACTGAGAACTGAAAAAGATCCTTTTTCAGAGACAAAATGATTTGAAGGAACTCGCTTACTCATATAATAATTTCTCTTAAAGTGATTTGTATGGTATATACGTACTAATCAAGCGGAAACTTTAAAATTAGAAACGAATTCTGTAACAAGACGTATTATTTTCACAAGCTCTTCCATCACTCAATTACGTAATATTCAAACATTACTTCGTTTTACGGAGGCCGAATTAATGTTTTACGGTGTTTCCGTTACCAGGAATGTACTATGTAGGTACTACATACTAGGACTCAGGACAAACAAGACTCGTAGCTATTTTCACAGTAGGCTAAAGCTTGCCTTCATGAAAGCTTTATGCTATCTCATGCCTCGCACTTGAAGTGTTGGCTAAGAACAATGTCGCCACTTGAGGTACTCTGGCCTACTTAGCTAATTTTGCTCGGTGTTTGACTAAACGCGAGGAACTCGTGTATTTGTTAACGAGAAAACTCTTAATTAATGTGAAATGCCTTTTGTATGGCTGTGACGCATTATAGTCATTAGAGATGAGGAAACCTAATGTGTACACTCCCAAGCTGCTCGAGTTGCAACTTTAAAAGCAGTGTGTCTTATACTAACATCTTTCCTAACCAGGATTGACGCTGTGACCCTTCCCTTACAGAAGGCAGCAGCAAAAAATGAAACTAATGTAAAACAAGACTGTAACCGGCTCGTTCTTCACAAAATCAGAAGTCAAAGGTAAAAACGCATTTAAATCCCGAATAGGTTGACAGATCCCAAAAGTTGGCGCGGGGAACTCTTATCGCGGGGCCGGTTTAGCTTAAATCTGAACACGATAAAAAGCTTGTTGAAAGATAGCCCTGAGGGACAAAAAAAAACTTTTTTCGACCCTTCGCTGCCTTTGCCGTCACCTGCGGCCCCTACATATATTACGATGTAACTTCCAGTTAAAAATGTTTGTTCGTGGGAAGAGTTCGCGAAAATTTATGTATAACATATTTCTGGCGCTGGAGACGTCGTTGCCTGACTTTATAGGATTAGAGAAGGACGGGTTAAGTTTTTGCTTTGTGAACACATTTGTTGTCATACTACTCAATGTTTATGGCTATAACAGAATAGGTTCGCTGTACGCTTATACAGCTTTCTAGAGAGGCATTAAACAATCGGAGGCTGACAGCAAAGCAAGGCAAGGTGAATTGTGTTCCTGTTTGGAACAACCAACACCATACCATCTAAATCTGCTACTAGTTTATTGGACTTTATTATGGGAATGATTTTAAACGTTTGTTATTACTAGGACTCTGAGGAGACATGGATTATACCAAAATCAAGGAAAACCTAAGACTGTATTTTCGCACGTCGAGTTCATCGAAATGAAATGAAATTGTAGGCTTATTTAACAATATTTTTAATTTTAAATAAGTATCAATACTTACACATCGATAGGTGTGTGAGTGTGCGTTGTTTTATTTACCGATTCGATAGGAAAACATTACTGTTATTACCTTCATTTGTCTTAAAAAGCCAAATAAAAGATTACATTACAAAAATTTGGTAAAACTCTTCTGAAAATAAAGAGATCCTATATTAAACGACACAGGGACACGAACAACGTAATTTAACAGCGTTTTGTCACATTTTTGTAATTTTTTAATATAACGCTATAATTGTTCCATACATTTGTCGACTTCAATGACTATTGTTCGATCTTATTCGATTAGCTAGCCATATCCGATTTCAATTGATTCGAAACAATGTAAAAGCGATTAATGAATTACGATAAATTAATCCAGGCATTGTTCTGTGTACAATAGTTCTGAATGACTCGGTAATGACTTGCCGACATGTTTTTCATACAACAAAAAGTAATGGATACCACCGTGTGTGACATAGGTGTGTGACTGCAGACATTCGAATTTTGTTTTTAATTACAACTCATTCTTATTCTAGAGTTCATGTCGGCCCTCCTTTGAACTGTTATATGGTTATACTACTACAAACTAAATTGATTCATCAACATCACACCAAAATACATAATTGATAGGTCCGATTTTGTCTCAATATAAGACAGATAGAGAGACAGTACTTTCTTTCTTACCTTTTTCTCATTTTCTGGCCGACAACGCACCAATGATACCTTTGGTTTGCTGATGTTATTGGGCGACAGTGACCATTTAACATCGGGTGGCTTCTTTGCTCGTTTGTAGGCTATTACCATAAAAATATAAGAGAGGCCCTTTTGACTAACTTAGTGAGGGCTGATAAAGTTTATAAAGCTTTAAGTACAATATGGAGTACATAAATTTTCCGAAAGGTATTTTATTCTTCTCGACAAAACAAGTTATAAATTAGTCCTATTAGACTTGAGATTTGAATCAAGACGATTCAATAGATATGTTCGAGGAAAAACATTTCATGTGTTTAGTTAACACATTATCATTCGAGCAATCAACGAAATGACATAACTACAGAACCGCTGTTATCGCGAACTAAGCGGTCTCCTATGTAAATGGTTGCGTCTCGAGCACCGCCATCCATTACGCGTCTGGAAGATGCTTCGCATGCACTCAGCTCGAACGTACATTTATATAAACTGGCTTCAAAGACGTTCTGGAACATAATTTGGATGTACGGGTAAATTAGTTCCTTTTATGTATAAGTTTTTAGTTAGTTGCCTGCAATATTTTAAAATATATATGTTACAGTTAAAACCAGTTTTTAGGTAGAAAGCGTTTTCTCTAGTTAGAACTAGTCGCCCCCGCGACTGAGAGGAACCCATGAGGGTTTCCCCACGTAAAAAAATGGTTAGGTTAGGTTAGGTTAGAATGAACGAGCTCCTTCTGCGAGACAGTAATGTCCCAGAAGGAGGCCGACGAGCGGGGGAGAGAGGAGGCCGCCGACGTGGCCTCCATCCGCGGGCGACGAATGGGGGTGCGTAGGAGGCGCTACTTAATGCGCCTCCAGTAACGCCCCTGTGTCCGTGTCGGGCCGGGATGGGAACCCGGCCCTGCTAGACACGGCGTCGTTGGGACTGTTCAGAGGTGAACCGGACAGTCCCCATGGAGGAGAAGTCTGGCCTTTTCGCCGAGGCCAGCCTGTCGCTGGAGGGATCCTGTTGCCTGCAGATCCGGGACCCTCCAATTAAAGCGGCTGAAGGCTCCCGCAGGGGTTTAGTACGGTATTGCACTCCCAAAGTGCCGAGTCCGACATAAGTCTAGGACTGCCACCCGGGCGTCCTGGATATCATCCGTAAATGGATTCCCCTGCGACAAAAAAAAAAAAATAAAAATAAAAAAAAATAAAAAAAAAAAACTTCGGAAAAACGTGTTTTGTCTAGTACGAACTAGTTTTAACTGATATTCAATTTTGAGCATTAGTTAATTCTAGTTTTAACAAAGGCATTTAGTGAAAACTAGTTCTAACTAGGGAAAACGAGTTCTATCTAAAAACTGGTTTTAACTGTAACATATATAATAAAATTCTAACTAATCGCTATCTGTACATTAGCATATACGAGAAAAACTATTACTAGAGACCTTTATTAATGCAATAGAACCCAAAACAATAGTTGTTAGAATTTATTTGTGTTTGTCAGCGTGCTTGTGCGCGCTAATCTCAGATACGAGTACGTCTTAACCGATTTCTTTCTGGTTTTCGCTAATGTACTGCACTAAGAATCACTTAATACTTAAAGCTCGTTTCATTACAATCCGTTCATGAATAAAAAAGTTATAAATTAGTAGTTTAATTGCTAATTCATAGAACGAGAAAAACCCAGTTCTAAAACAATGCAGATGCTATTTTTTAAATGAGCCATAAATTTTCTGAAGTGAACGGAGAGTAGTTGACTAGTTTGAAAATATAAATCGTTCAAATCTGAATCCGTTCTTTCTTTATTTCTTTTTTTAAGCAGTTTTCTGTAACGTAGAATTCTGTACTGTAAGTAAACACATTGCAGAATATATATAAACTGTTTCTTGTATAATTTAAACTGCTGGTGTATCCTGCAACTTTTTCTACAAACGACGAATAATTTCTATTTCTTATATAAAAAAAAAATCCAACGCCTTTGCCTTACTTTTGCTTTAGAATCATTCTATATCTAAAAATATTATATTTTCCGTCATATCGAACCTTTTCATTTGATAATTACGTCGTATTTTTATATTACCAACTTTATATATCACAGTGAACCGTCAGTTAGCGTTCGGTTATATCATCGGTTTTATGGTTTACCGTATTTTAAAGGTTAACTAAATTTCAACTTTTTCCGTTCAGTAAAAAGAAAATCGAGCGTGACAGACCGATACGCTAGTTTTCCGTTACGTTTTCCCTTTTATCATCGACTGTTTAAACGACGAAATATAATATCTATTGTCTGAGTGATCGGTTATCAATTTGTGACATCGATCACTCGGTGTTAAGTCACGATAGATATCGCTTGTGCGTCAAAAAAATCAGTTACCTCAATAAAAAACGTTTACATTTAAATTCTGTTTTATCGACAATATTAAACTGCAAGCTCCGCGAGTCCGACCCGTAGACACCGTTGACATGATCGTTGTTACCTTTACCTGCCACCGCTGGCCACCGCAGCGGTTATCACACCGACATTAGCGTTATGTTATGATATTAACTGTTATTGTACCGCCAAACAAGCGAAGCGCTATAGTCAAATAAATATAAAAATATGAATAACAGTTCTAAGGCGCTGTGCATACGGAAGTGACGAGACGAGGACAGATCTTAGCTTGTAGTGTAAAAGCAAAAACAGTTCTTGTTCGATCGTAGGTTTGGGAGATCTTTTGAATAAGCTCCTCGCGAATTTCTTGCCGCTTCTTCTTCCGGGAGCACTCACGGCAGGGATCTGTTGAAGCGATGCCGTAGATTGACGGTTGAAAAGTGTTTGTAAAAACCCAATTCGAATAAATATTATTTAATTTCAGTAAAAGTAATTGAGCTAAAGATAAGTCTCTATGTGCCCAGTATACTAGTAGCTGGGTAGTAGTATTTTAAAGTTTCCGATATACGGACCAATTAATTTATTTATATATTTATTTTGCATTGAAATAAAATATGTAAGTTCCTTGTTAAAAAGCTGAAAACAATATTTACACAGTTTATATTGATTGCCCCCGAAATATACAATTGTAAACAGATAGCAACGTTGGACGGTAATAATACATATATCGAGTTTCGAACGACAGATTAAACCATATAACATTACTATACTAAGTGCGATGAATTGTGAAATGAAACAGTTTTAACGCCTGAATAATTTAGCAGGATTGGGGCAAATAAATAGTAGCGTCTCCTCCGTGTCCAATATCCTCCTACCGTCCGTACCGTGAGCACCGTGCCTAACGCACAATAACGTCTCAAAGTTGAATCGTTACGGTTCCAAAGTAAAGACAATGTTCCAAAGTAATCTTGTGTAACTTTAAGGTTGTATCATGTTGTTTGAGGACGGCGATTTACATAAGTACTAATTTACACCGACCTTAAGTATTAAGATCTTTACAAGTTATAGTCTAATTTCAGACTAGAAATATACAATTGAATTATTTTGACAGAACGATGCAGGAATATAAAGTAAAAGTTCCACGTTCTTTTTCTTAAGAACACGAAAGCCAAAGTGAGGCAAAAAAAATTAGGATAATTTTGCATTTAGAAATTTCTGTCCTTAATTTATGCTCAATATCAACGAATCGCCGTTCCACCAGCACGCTGACCGCGGCCGACGGTGCCAGCAGTCACAGAGCCGAAACGACATGAAACAGGTGTCAAGTTTTCCACTCCTCGGCTACATCTCTCTCCGCAAGACTAATTGGACGAAGCGGTCATTAGAATGGCCGTAAAACCTCCAAATAGGGGAACTTGAAAAGACATTACAAATAAAACCGGTTCGTTCTACCGTCGTAAGCCGCTTGTTCCATGGTGATCGCGTCGCGAACAGACAATAACGGTGGCGAATATTAATGACTATCATTAAATGTCAGTAAAATTAATTTTTATTCGCTTTATATATATATATATATGTGTGTGTATAGCCGACAAACGCGCCGATGCCCCTGACCTGATGGTAAGTGGTCATCGTCGGCCATAGACATAAAGTAACACTTAAGGAACGACAATGGAGCGTCGTTGGTCAAGAAAGAAGAAGAAAGAAAGAAAGTACTGGCTCTGAAGCCCGCAACCGGAACACGACGAGTCGTTTGGCGGCTGAGTCGAGCAGGAGGGTGGTAGCTACCCGGGCAGGCTTCACGGAAAGATAATAATACCACTAATAATATTGACTGTATGACTTAAAAATAATACAGATAATATAATCCTCACGCGAAGCCCTACCACCGAGCAGGCCGGCTGTTGTCGCTTGGGGGCAGTATTCTAAGCCGCCCCAATACGGCCAGGCTTTATATTACTATACCCTTTATATTAGTAGTAATGTGTGTACAAGGAATGTTTTCATTCAAATCTAGAACTGCATATTAAAAATATTCATAAAACCGATTATAACAAAGTACTTTTACAGTCATTATCTGCTGTTTTCATTTAAATCATCAAATCGGGTCTACTATTTCAACAGACAAGATTTACAAGTCATGTTACGTGATACGATATGATTGATTGATCGATGGATCGACTTATAATGGTTAGGTGTCGCCGAAATTTATGTTTATTGCAAATTGTATTCTTAAAAGTTTTTCTAATTAAAAACTTTAGATAAAAACTTATAGAAGACAAATGTGAATAAAATAATAAGAGGAAGAGAAGCACCCATTCGCAATAACCAGACAAGTGGAATTTGATTCTAAAAGTTATTTTACAACGCTATCTGGGCTGGAATTTCATTAAGTTGATATCGTTTGTTCGATAGTATTTTGATTAATGCTCTCGTGAACTTTTAGTGCGGAGTATTGTAAAGGGTTCTTTATATTTTAGTTTTAGTAAACTGCTCCTTTGCGAGCATATAAATATAGCAAGCGCTTAGGCTATTTTTTTTCTGCACTACTTAGGTACTTCGAGAGGGATTTAGTCTTAAGGAGTGACAACCCAACTTTGAGCATGGGCCTCGCCTGGAACTAAAGTCCTAGCGTGTACTCCATCGTACTGCGTGGTACAGATCGGTCTAGGGCCTACAAACTCCTACCGACCCGAATGTTAATGTTCGTGCCACATAATTCAACTTATGCCGTATACTGATCGACCGACATGAGAAATACGCTACGATTACAGAAACACTGTCCAGCTTATGGAGGATACTTTCTCCCTGGACACCTAAAAGTTTCTGGAACTGGAAGTCCGAAGCTGTCTCACCACCTGCCTAATTGCTTGCTGTGTGTCTGCTTGCCGGTTGCCTTCCTGCCTACACGGCCGCTGACTTCCGTCGTTGGCCTTGGGAGAGTGTTACACCAGGAGTGTGCGCTATTTTCTGGACAAGACTGTGATAGTATTCTGTGACCTCGGCTTGATCTTACGACCCTGTATTACGTCTTTTTAAATAACTTATGTCCTAATTGTCTATTCTTTATAATTATAGATCTGCCTTATTTTGCATTTCATCTTAAGAAATTGGTAGGTTTATTAAATAATTTAAATCGTATTATATGTAGTTTTGTTGGATCCTCTTCTATTATTAAATAACGGTTTACTTAGTATAGTTTATTCTTGTTTTCTTATGATATAATTGTTTTGTAGCCTGTGTTTTATTTTGTCGAGTTTATTTATTTATTTTATTCGAATATTATTTCTAAATAATCTGAATTTACTTACTTCCTCTTGGAATGAATTTTACTGCGGAGGGATTAAATAACTATCCACTCCAAATTTGAAACGAAAACGACGAACATTTTATTTTATTTAATATAGTTATATTTTCTTTTATTGATAACACTAATGCTCGTTAACAGCTTCCAAATAAAAGACAATTAAAGACAGTCGGTTGACAAATTTCTACCTACCTGCAAAGGTTTCTCTTCACGTATTAATATACATATATTTTATTTATTTGTATCTAACTCGTGATAAATGCGATAACAGGGTTTGGTGTTAAATGGGTGATAAACTTAAGAGTCCTTAAATGATTTGGAGAATACCTTTAAAAACTGATGCCAGTTATTACTGCTACAAATATCGTTACGATTTTTCCGCGGCTTTCAGTATAACAAGTGCCATTGACTATGTTAAATTAATTTTGCCTTCTATATAAGACGAAGCCGTTGCAATTTTATAATCATAAAATGGAAGCTTTTAGTTTGAAGCGAATGTAGATACCTGGATTCTATAGTTTCATAATCATAACATACAGTGAAAATGCTTTGTCATTACTTTTAAATGAATCTAATATGTTCGGACCACAGACTAATAAATATCAGAAACCATCTACATAATTGACCAATTCCCATGCACGAGGGATAAACATCGCGCATTTGCATAGTGTCTTTGTGTATGTTAATAGCACTAAGAGAAGTCATGGCAATCTATCCATTAAATGCTGCTGTTAAGACTATTTGTTTTGCTGGAACAAGACAAATGACTTTTAATATAACTGGGACTCTTATATTGTTTAATTAGTACCACTAAAAAATACACCTTGTATACTTCGGTGAAGGAATTATAAGTTCTTCAAAATGTTCTCAACTGTTTATAAAGCGCTAGCCATGGTTAGCGCCGAATTCGTGTTTTTCAGCTCGAATATAATCATTACATACTGGGATGACCGGTCGTAGCAAAATATTAAAAACGTTTCTAATTCAAAAAATTCTTTCACCATACAGGCTTAACTTTCATACTAAAATATTTGGAATGGATTACCAAAGCTCAGATTGGTGAGAGATTCTCGTATCATTTTGCAAATTGACCGAGAATACTCTTAACCTTCTGGTCCATGCCCGACAGTGAGTTGATAACAAATAGCAGCCTTCCAATTAGGTACCGATGCCTTCTACAAATTACGCAATCAAACATTCGTCTAACAAGATTCTCGTAGCCAATTCCATTATCTACCCTCACATGGCCACCAGACGCCATTAAACATGCCAAGGCTCCCCTACATATAATATTAACCGTGTGACCGGCATTAACGCATTTATATCCCGACTGTTGTGTTTATAACAATAACGGCTTAAGTGATTTATGACAGGGTTCATCCGTCAGTTTGCGCGATTTCATTTGGAAGTCCCTTTTTCGAAACATTTCACTTGTCGGACCTCTGTCGGTGGACAAAAGGCTCCCCTGGCAAACTCCGAATTTATTATAATCGCAGCGGAGTCAAACATGGTCGGAAAACTGACGTAGGAACTGTGGTGATTATGGCCACATTTTATAATTTACTAATAAATCCGGTGGTACCTGTGACAGCAGTCTATGGTAGTTTAGTAGTTATCCAGTGTGAGTTCACCGCTACAGATCACCATTAACATTAAATTTTTAATTGTGATTTAATTTTTAATTCAGGGTTTTATTTTGCAAGCAGTCTTCGCCTGTAATTTTAATTACACTTAACACATTTTCTACCAAATGTCTCCATGCTAAAATGCATTAATGTACATTATATCGACGTCCATTTAAATAAATAAATAAACATGCACTCTGTCACCAACACATCTTTCGGCTCAAAACGAAGCATCATTGGCGTAAATTGACTCTATGACTGTCAACCACAAAGTGACTTGACTCATTTTATTGAAATGACTCAATTAAACAACGGAATTTTAACCATCATGATGATTGATGGTGTGCGTGCGCTGCATCAACTACTGAGAACGCCCTGCATTCCCTGTGACTTCCATATAAAGAATAATAATGTATTTATAACAAAAATCGATTCAGAACCGTAATGATAGTCGGTGAATCGATAATCCCAACCGGACACGCACTTTATTCGCAGTAAATAGTACCGCAGTTCCGAATTTTAATTGATTCATTAAATAAATAACTGCTTTTGGTTTACAATTTCGGATTAAAATAGCGATGCCGTTCAGCTCACTAATGAGACGTGAAACACATATGAGCGAATTTGTTTTATAGTAAGAAATTAATGACTGTTCATTGTTTAGTGAGTGAAACCGAAAATTAAACCAAAAAGTCTGCACGCTTCGCCGGTTTCATATCGAGAAGCGCTCCAAGAACCTGATCGATTCCTACATCACCGTTCCACCAGTGTACCTTCGCCAACGGTCTTTCCATAACGTCTGGATCGTCTTCACTCATTGTTACAAGTTACATCTTCATAGCTTCACTTCTATGTACTGGTATGTATGTGCTTATATGCATATGACACGAGTTTGTATATGTTAGTGTCCAGGAGCCTTCACTAATTAAAATTGTAAATCGATGAAAGCTTTGAATTGATATTATAACAAATCTTTAGTTAATGTTAAAAAAAACATAGGCAATTGTAAGGGTATATATAACACGTTTGAGTGAGATATTAAAACAAATAAACGTGATTCTATATTACAAATTTTAGTATCAAAATTTTTTACGTATATAAAAGTATTTATATAGCAATAAAGCGTTGACATATTTTTCACAGAGAATCTCAGTGAAAGTTTGAGTGTGCGCGTGTTTAGCATTAAAATTAGGTACGGTATGGATATGAAATTTCGGATCTGGATAATAATATTTTACCGATTCCGGTTACGATTACGGATATGAAATTATTTCGGATTATCCAATTGTTTCGGATAATTTCGGTTACGCATATCAGGTAATTTACCACTTGGAAAAAAATATAACATATTTACAAAGTTTGACTAAGTTTCTAGGTATTATGTGGTATTATAATCACAGAAAAAACACACTAAATAATAAAAACTGTGTAAAATGAGAACGACGCGGCTAATGTATCGGCTCGGTCAGCGTAAACCAGACTCTGTCTCTATCCGAAATTATCCGAAACTGTTTTATCGGATTCGGTTACGGTTCTGGATATATTTTTAATTCGGATATATGATAGTTTCGGAAACGGTTACGGAGCTCCGTAACATCTCTGATTGAAATACAGCGCAAACATCGATAGTATTATATAGAATTAATCAAGTGTAAACAAATTTGCGTTGACACGAGTGTAGCGGTTGATTCTGCACGACAGCCGCTATTTGTAATACCTTAATCCGCCGAGGCTTCGCTCCGGTATGTGGGTGAATAGACATTTTAACTGTTCGGCTTTGTTATCATGTTTTCTGTGTAGTCGGCGTGGTTCAAGCAGCGTCTGATGGTTAAGCTAAGGTGCCGGTTGGTACGACGTAGTAAAACTATGTCATGAGATAAGTTTCGATCGGATGTGTGGAGGGGTTTGGGAGGAACGCATTTTTAGCGTGTAACTGGTACCATCTATACTTGAGTTTAAGCAACAACTGACGATGCAATTACGTCTACTTTCATCTGTGTGAAGTCGCCAGGTTCTGTACCAGTCAGTTTAATTCCAGTGGAACTCGTGCATGGTGCTGGGAGTTCGTTATCCATCTGGCAATGGAAGCCTGTTTTATTAGATTGAATCATGAAAAGTTTTTATTGTGTTCCGATGGCAGTGTTGAGTGAAAATCAGTAAACAGCGGAATTCCTGTTTCCTTCGTGCTTCTGGTTGGCCATTCATTGGTGTTATATATGCTGTGGATATGCTAAATCACTTACCATCATATAGACCATCTGTTTGGTTGTCGGCCATTGAAAGAAAAAAGGGATAGAGATGCGGGACGTCTATAACAAAACAAAAATTATAGCACGAAAGAACCACGCACGTATTACGGCATCATATTATTAAAAAAAAGATCGATGTGATCACACGTAGAGTAGAGTAGGTTATTATTAAATAGTACCACTGTTGAGAATAAAGTCATTTATTAGATTTAAACAACAGCAGACGCTTCAGTAACTTAAATCTGAGCCTGATATGTGAATATCATTACCGTTCCAATACCCACGGCGCCGTATTTGGACTCGACATTTACATTTGTAAGAAACATTTACTGAGTAAAAACTAAAAGCTATACGAAACAAAGTTTGATTCACAACATCACATCAAAAGATATTCTCTCCGCGGAGCACGCGCATTCGAATCGTCGGGCCGCACAATAGCGAGAGTCGTCCAACCACAAAGGACACTATCTAATCAAATTTCCATTTTCAAACGCATACGAAAACTTTTAACGCTCATTTACATCACAATGTCGACTCGACTGTGCTTTTCGATTACGTACACTTCGTATGAGTCGTGAGGCGGGATTTCGTATATCTTCATATCGTATTCTGGATATTCTTGATAGTCATTTGATGTATCTTTCTACTCTGTACAATATTTTTCTATTGATGAGGCATGAAAATCAATGTTGATAATTTTTTTGTTGTTCTTAAAATATACAATTCATTACTCATTGATTACTTTATTCATATAAGTTTTACCGACCCTCTTATGCAGGTTCCTTATTTTCCAGTAATTATAATCACACCTTTATACAGTAAAAAACAATATGTCATGATGCATAATACAGTAAAAATTACTACCTGTAGTTGCTTATTGCATCCATACTACTTTTATACCAAAAAGGCAAATTACAAACCTAAAAAAGTAAAGCATAAATGTTGATAGGCAACAAACAAGCAGACGTGCCACACGATGGTAAGTGGTCACCGTCGTCCATAATCATCAGCAAGACCAATGGTATCGCTGATGCGTAGTCGGTCAGGAAATGAGAAAAAGGTAAGAAATAAAGTCCTGGCTCTCAAGTCCCCAGCCGGAACACGACGAGTCGTCTGGCGGCTGACTCGAGCAGGAGGGTGGTAGCTAGCCAGGCAGACTTCACTAAAAAATAATAATACCGATAGTACCTAATATGATTTAATATTAATACTGATAATATAATCCTAACGCGTAACGCTACAACCAGGCAGGCTGGCTTCTGTCGCCTTTTACGACCCCTTTTTGCCAGCATGGGATTGGGGGAGTATTGTAGGCCGCCGCAATACGGCTGAAATCGGTTATACTGCTTAATGTACATTATATGATATATTTGTTTCTTTATTAAGTATGGCGTATCGTTGGCTATACAGCTGTAACTGTAACACTGAACGCCTCTTACTTGAACGCGCTGACGCAGCAGTTTGCTGACTAATGGACTGCGTTCTACAGGCTTTCAAAGGTCACTATTGCTTTGTGTGCCATTGTTACCGTACACGCCCATTGAATGGTAAAATCCAAGAAGTCTCGAGTTAATAATCTTAACAGTAATTGTATGTTATGTAAATATAGAAAAGGCGTTGACATTTTATTTATATGCGACTTACCTGCAGAGACATGTTTTTTGTTAATTTTTTTAGAAATAAATTTTCAGCGATTATTTAAAAGGTACAGTGTAAATTAATACGACATTCACAACAGGTATACAAAACATTCTAAATATTATTCACTAACACGTTTTTAAAATATAAATTTGTTTCATTATACTTTAGCAGGATAGAAAATATTCTATATTTCCACCCATAATCATGGGGTTTAAAACTTGTTAAATAACATATATTTAATATAAATTCGGCGTGTATATTCAGGGCGATACCGTTACATGTATACTGATAACAAATTATGTATATCAAACCTCGAGTAAAACACTTTCATTTATTAATTCTTACATAAGTACAGATAACAGTGAACGCATCCGTTGCTAAAATAAACACACACCATACCCTTTTTCCCATTCATTAGCACCATTTTTCGTATCAACTGTTTTCAAAAATGTGTAGACAATTTCGCTAAGGACCAGAACAATACAAGAGGTTGAAATTCACCGATGTATGAAACAGATCACCATAAATCAGAACCCGCCATCTGGACGCCTGCTTGTGAATATTTGAGGAGGAAAAAGTCACGGTTTTATGAATTTCATAATCTGACCCGAGTGGGTTATTGTTTTGCAAGAATAGGGTCACATTGTAATCAACACTTCAAAAAGGCACCGTCCCATGAGAAGATCATGTTATATAAAAGATCTTACATGTTATATCATGTTTTTAAAAGTACATTAATAATAATAATAACTTTATTGATAAAAAGTACAGGTTTATAACCTGATGTAATTGTTGAGTCCTACTGTTAGGTATTTAAATATGCCTGTGTCAGTAGGACTCGTTACATAGTTTGTGAAACGAACTTAAATAATATTTTATACTAAATTTTTTGGGTTTTTATACTTTTTAACATTTTTAGTACTAAAAAGAGATTTGCTATGCGTAGCTTGCAGTAATTTCAATGCAGTTGTAACTGCAAACAGCATTTTGCTACACGATTTCCACAACAATATCGAACGGTTCCCAAAATCCGTTGTATTCAACCCGAGAAGCGCCAAAATCCCAGTTCCGAAAGTCCTCGCCTCCATCGAGATCGTCACCATCGAGACTGCACAAGCCGTAAAGTTAATCTCGCTTGTTTGCCGGTAGTTCCCGTTGATACTACACACGACGATACAATGACTGCCGCTCGTTCAACTAGTACGGTTTCAGTATCATATCGATTTACTTTGGTAGCACTATTTTGGTAATAAAATTATATTATCTTGTTAAACAATTATATTATTGATGGATATCATCAATCAGTTATGAATCGTTTTTAATGAGTTAAGTTAAATTTATCATAACTTTTTTTTTAATTAATGTTGAACATTAATGTTCACGAACCGCCGAATTCGGTTGTCACCGTCTTCTTTGAGCATCAGCAATACAAAGAGTAATATATAAGCATACAATACCGAAAAAATTTTACGCATTTTTCTTAAAGACTTACAATGTTAATATGTAGATGGTAAACGAGCAGAAGGATAGCAAACTGTTATTTCCACTCAAGTGCACCTACAACACAAGTTGCTAGTATCACAAAGTAATTACCTAACTAATTAATATATGTAGGAGCAGTCGATAAAATAATTTGTCCCTATTATCCATGTAAATCAAATCAATTAGTAGTTTTTAAATCTCCATTGAATCTGAGTAGGTACTTACTGCGTTAAGAAATCTTATTCACTGTAAATTATGCGTGGTGATAAGTGACTTTCCATGTTGCGGCTCCTCTTAAGCTGTAGGGACAATAATAAGTACCAACGGGTTATCGTGACGAAGGATAATGTATTGCAGTAACTCATCCAAATGCGCACAATGGATTCTTACGCTCTTAATGTCTACGAGAGTATAATAACTTGGCTTGACCCATTAGCAGACCATTCCAGGATACCGAGTACGCCGGCGGTCTCTCATCTATGAGTGATATGCAGCTTACTTCATCAAGCTGTTTTTAATTTTCACATCTTATATTTATAAGCATTAAAATGCCTATTGTTTGGTCACTAGATGCTATGTTCTTAATAAAACGAAAAATAAAATATTGCAAACATTTTTCGAAAGTCAAACTACGCCATCCCTTCAACAATCCGCCACTACGAATGGATCCGGGAGAAGAAACGCCAAGAAACTCCTAAGGGATTATTGGTAAGTCAGGTGGAAGAGACTACACCCATCCTTAAGTTCTAGCCAACGTTTCTCGGGTGCACCTTGTTGCATGACATGCCTGTGTCCATCCGTAATAATGTACATTACAAATGGTAAAAGAATATTTTAATAAGCGCCGTGGTACTGTAGTGAAAATTATTTTATAAAGTCAATGAAAAGTTCAGGCTATCAGTTTTGAAGTATATGGACGTCTTGTATCTACCTAAGCCACAGGTTCAATGAAATGCGCGTCTCCCCCGAGAATTTTATAAAGACCGTTGGAAGATATTTTTAAGACAAACAGATGTATTGTAAATATAAAACACTTGAATGTTTATAAACGGCGCTGAAACCCTTGAGCCGCGAACCGTCTGCTTGAACCTTTAAAGGGAAATGTAAATTCGTTCGGGGCTCACCAACCTTCCGTCGAGGAAAGGGCATTTCATAAATATAACTCGCCATAAAGAACTCAAAAGTAATACGCCTTTAGAAACTTCGGCTACGTTGGTGCCGAAAATTTCTTTTCTCTATCTATTTTGTATGCGGTACAGATAGCATGTAGGAAGATTTGCGACGAGCTTGGTCATCATTATACCAGTTAATTATCTCATCAAACGATCCTTTGTCAACAATTGTCAAATTAGCAGATAGGGCCCTGAATGTTATCAATCTCCACTGAGCAGTGATATCATTAACTTCAGAAGAGGACGAAAGCGATGAACTAGCTTGCTGGTTGGCTTTTAATACACCAAACGAAGCAAATTAAAATATGTTACCATTGATTTTTAACAGTGGGGATGGTTGTCCTGGTAGACAAACCCGCATGAGTATAGTTGGGATTAAACTGGGTGAAGCCCAGCAAGATCCAATAGATTGCCAAGCGTAATTGCCCCGTTTGTTGGTCAGCAAAGTGCACTGCGAGCACGAGAGATCGGCTTTGAACTCAAAGATGGACGGACTCTGGTTCCACCGCAGGTCACAGAATTATCAATAACTAAATGTTAAGTGTCGTTATTTTATTTGAATCAAAAGGAATGAAGCCTAAGTGACTGAAAACATTACGATTCATACTTAGTATACAATTATTCTCAATTTAGTTAACGTCTACGTAATAGATTAATTATTTGGCTATTATTTATTTATCGCAACGAATATTGACAAACTAAGAAAATTAATCAAGATTTGAGTGGAACCAAAACAATACAAAAAACCCAATTTTGAAGCATGTTAATGTTAATCTTACCTTTCATTTTCCCTTGATACCTGAACAATAAATATTTGCTACTAAAGTAATGTTTCCCGTTTGCGAACTAATCACGTAATTGAATTGTGCCAACCACATGTTGACTGATTTCAGTGGCCGTTGTACTTAATTAGATAATCTATTAGTTAACTAACACACAGAAAGACTTGCAAACACATTATTAAATTATGAATCTACGTCGATGTAAGAAGTTCTAACATATAAAATTAGTAAGAACCATAAACTTAATATACTAGCGTAAAGTATAATAGGTTTATGGTAATAACAGAGTAAGTGTAGTAAAAAAAAATATTTTTTTGTGGAAATACTGAGCCGTCGTTCGGTCTATGTGATAATAAGTGAATTCCGCAGATAATCTCCAATACTCCTACTAATAAAAGTTCGACCTGAAGTAAAAATATTAGTAACAAGCTCAAATTGAAGTAAAATACAAAAAGTTCAAATATAAAATTTTATTTTGCGGGCATTCTAACTTATATGCAGGTACCGTACTGTTTTTTTTGTACTGTAATCTGTATCACTGATTACTAAATTTTGATAAACATTAATCTATTAATGATAAAATGAATTATTCCATACAAACGACAACACGATAACCACTAATAATTGTAAACGTGTACCATTAAAAAGATAACATTTTGTTGCAATTTTCCCCGAATTACAATTTAGAATTTATACAGCACGAGAATAGTACGGACCAGTCGTCTATTAAATATATTTTTTTAATTATTTCTGAATTCAGGAGAAAGAAATTTCTCCATTTGTATAAATTTTTCGATGCAAACTCCAGTGAATCTATAAGTGAAAAATAAGTTGAAGTTGCAGTTAATAGAATATCTGAAAAACAAGTGACCGAAGGATAGTCCCAAATATAAGAAAGCTCAGGAAGCTATAGGCAATATTTGGGAGAGTTTTCAGAAATAAGCAGACTCGCATGGGGACGGAGCGATAACTTTTGAAAAATGGTTTATCTGGAAGGTAATAGGAATATAAAATGGTATATCCATGAATCCGTCATCGCCGTTTAAGTGGCAAAGTCTTTACTGCAAATTCGTCTTCAACGTTAATGATGCTACTGGCGATGGAGCTAAAGACAACGAGGAGTTCATTACAGTGTTAGAATTGTCCGGTTTCTCGAAAGAAAATGCATAAACTGCCTTTTAGAAAATAGCTAATGACAAGACATCTGTTTCTTGGGATGAGTTCCAGGAGCTGTGGAAGGAGTATTTTATTTATGAATTCCTGACGATCCTGGAAATTTTATATTTGATATGTGTAAAATTGCTATCATTAATAATACTTGCTAGCATGTTCTTTCATTTGAATACAAATGTTGATTTTTTGAAATATAACGTTGATTTATTGTTTTTTCTTAATATTTAATTGGTTATACATAGTTTGATTTAACATCAGATTTTGTGGCAATATTTGAAGGATAACTAATGAGTCATTAAGATCTACAATACCATGGTCAGACCTGCTGTCTTGTACGGATCAGAATGTGGGGCCACAAAAGGGATGCATGCATGAGATGAGAATGAGGGATGTGTGGTATACCGCGAACGGATAGAGTAAGGAATGAGTATATAAGAGGAAGTATGAAAATGGCACCGGTAACCTAAAAGCTACGCGGAAACCGGCTATCATGGTAGGCTCATGTTATGCGGAGGAATGAAGAGCATGTTGTACGGAAGGTATTAAGTATGAACGTAGATGGCTATAGAGGTAGAGGAAGGCCAAAGAAGCAATTGATGGATTGTGTGAAAGATGATATGGCTAGAGTGGAAGTTACTAGTGAGATGACGGCTGATAGAGAAGTATGGAAGAAAAATACATGCTGCGCCGACCACAAATAAATAAAAAATAAATTAAGGGCAGGAGGATGATGATGATGATGAATTAATGAGTCATTTAACACCCAAGATGCTAGAACATGTAGATTAAAAATAGGAATTTGTAGGTACTTGTTTAAACTAAAAACTCCGAAAGAAAATTCATTTTTCTCTGTTCTTTGTCGTAATTTATAAGTATTAAAACGGATATAAATAACCTTAAAGACCATGATTAAAAATAGCGAAAATTCAGCTATTGATTATGAAGTTTTCTGAAAGGTAATAAGATAAGGATTGCCATTTATTACCTTCAATTAGTCGAATTACGACTACTTGAAATTCGAATACGATTGTACTTCCGATAAATTACACTGATTATCTGATTTATAGACACAAATATATATCACCAAAGATCAAATCAGGTAAAATTGAAAAACATTGTTAAATGTTAAAAAAAAAGTTTAGGTAAAATTTTGGAACAAGTTACCTACTTCTAAAAATTCGATGTTTCTAGCTACTTATATGGTGGGAATCTTCAAGAGGAGAGTGAATATAATTTAAGTTAGTGCGTTCAAAATCTTAGACTTCACATCAGGTGGAATTGTTGTCAAGCATTAACTTATCTTACATAAAAAAATTCAATTATATATTTATAAGTATTTACTATTCATAGGCTCTATAAATTTTAAAATTAGCAATATAATTAATTGAACACAACTGAGACAAACGTAAGTAAAATAAACTAAAGCTTTTTTTAATCGCTTCCCATAATAATATAAAGCATCACGATAGGAGTATTACAATTATTGAAAACAATGTGAGCTTACAAATAAAAATCAATTAATTTAAAAACTAATAAATCCACGCGTCCAAACCATTACAACAAATGTAAACCTTTTAAAATGCGGCAGATTTATCAGAACTTAATAACAATATGAAATGGAAATGCAAAGCGTAACGTTTTTCCAATGTTCTGAGCGATTTTGTTCAGATGAGAGTCGAATGCGAATTTAAAATCCAATTTAAATTTGCGAGGCCAAGAGAGGGATCCCGTCGGGACGGCATACAGCGTGGTGGAGTCGCGGAGATGTCGCGGCGAACGGAAATTGTAAAAGGTCTCTACGACTTTTCAAAATAATGAACTAGCAAACAACCGCAGCGGCTCGTAAACTTATATATAGTAATTGAAATAACAATATGTTTTGCAATTTTTGGAGTATTGACTCCAACATTATAGAGCATTAGCTGGGAAGAAACCGTGCCTAGTAAAAGGGTTATTATTAGAAACAGACAACGCCTAATAAACGATGCTACTGTGGATAATGTTAACGAAGATTTCACCCCACTGTTAGTTTTTGGCCCGCAGATCTTTCATAAAACTGAGGAAGCGTGAAACGTAATCGACCATACTGTTCAATGGAAAACTTAGCAGTAAATATGAAGTGCTAACTTTCTTATATTACCCGAAAAACTCCTGTTATGGAACTGAAGAAAGTTTAATGACTGCATGTAAGAATAAATAATAATAAGGACCAGCGGCTTAGAAACTGTTTAAAAAATTTTGCTAATAGCGGTCAAATGGTCACCGAACCTAGTAACAACTGTACTCGAAGTTGCTAACTTGCATCACTTGCGACTGACCCGAACTACAAGTAGATTCAGTGTCGTTCAAGTAAAAGTTTTGACCGTATTGAGGCGGCTTAGAATACTCCCCCCAATCCCATGCTGGCAGAACAGGGTGTCGTAAGAGGCGTAGCCAGCCTGTTTGATGGTAGAAGCTCTACGTAAGGATTATATTATCAGTATTGTTATTAAGTCATCAATATTATTATTGGTATTATTATCTTTCCGTGAAGCCTGCCTGGCTAGCTACCACCCTCAGCTTGGTTCAGCCACCAAACGAGTCGTCGTGTTCCGGTTGGGGGTATGAGAGCCAGTACATTTTTTCTTACTTTCTTCTCATTTTCTGGTCGACAACAAATCAGTGATACCTTTGGTCTTGCTGATGTCCATGGGCGACGGTGACCACTTACCATCAGGTGGCTCGTCTGCTCGTTTGTCGACTATTAAAATAAAGAAAAGGAAAAATATTAAAATAACAAAGAAGCATGGAAGTAACCGGCACCACAATCATGTATTGTTTTTCAAAGATATGAAGGGAAGTCTCTTTGGCCGTAACGTTTTCGCCATCAAAGAGGTCCTTTAAGAAAAGATAGTACGTAAAAAGGAAATTCAAAGTAAAAATGTAACATTGATACTTATGTGACTAATTTAATTCCACTTTGAGCTTGTTTCTTTCATATTTAAAAGTCTTAGCTCCAAAATACTTCAGTTGCTTTGCTCTGAAAAATCTGTATAAAACCCGTATTTTTATAATAAACAAACGTTGTTTATCAAATATCTCAACAATATGTTTTCCAAATATTGAGATCAGTTAGTTGTCGAGCAAAGCAGTTCCTCCCTCGATTTGGGTAACGATAAACATCCTGTGAATACCTGTCGCGGCGTCAGAGCGCTCCTTGTTTTCACTGATTTGTTTGTATCGAGTTCATCTCCACTCTTGATGAGAGCCCTTTGAGTACTTGTTTCATAAATTGTTTTTGATGTTTTAAATAACAATAATAACAAATGTTTATTCTTGACTTTCACGCAGCAGAACTACCTGACTGAACTCATAGATATCTTTTAAAAGACCAGGAGCTATCGCTCATTTTGAACTTAAGTCTTAGAAAGGTATGGCTCACCTATGCAGATTAATTATTTGGCATCATCGTTTCGACCTGTAAGGAATCCCTACCGCTAGACGCGGGGCTCCTCTGACTATAAAATAGGTGTTTAAGCCATAATTCACTTGGCTGGCGCAGTGGGTGTTAGCAGATTGTGACATACCATTGAAAACGTCGTTGAGAACTCTGCATACTTGCAGATATCCTAACAATGTTTTTCTTAACCGCACCAAGTGGTAAATAATATGTAGTATGCATGTTATTTGAAAAATTAGAGGTACGTGCAGGATTCAGGATTCTGATTTGGGATGCATATGCTAGCATTTGGAATGAGAGGAGTCTTTCATCCATCATCGAATCCAAACCGACTTCCCGCGCTCGCAGCGTAGACGATCAGACGTTGTCACTCACGATACCAATGATTTTAATCCTGACGTTAATTGTATAGAGTAGTAATATTAATATCTGTCAAACTATCACAAATGTTCTAAAATATAAATTAATTTAATATATTTCGTTTGCCAAGATACTCGTAGCTGACGAACAAGATAATCTCTTTCTTTTCGATTATTTATCCGTAAGTAACGTTCAAGGTTGAACTGATGAGCGTGAACACATGGTCTGATTACTCATTTACTAGCCATTGAGGTAATAATATGATTTGAAATTAATTTCCAACAATATAATATAATTTAAAAACAAGTAATATAATTTTTTTAAACTCAGTTAAAAAATATCTTTGTTGCTTTTTATTAAACAATTACAATCAATATAAATACATAATAAATACATTTATATCCTGCCAAATATCTTATATAAGAGTTTTTTTTCTCCCATACGAACATAAAATTTATTAATTACATTTAATGATGAATTAGTATTTGAAAAAAACTGTATTAACATCAAGCGCCATCCACTGCAAGTTTAGAAAAATGTATTTGAACTTGACTGGATAAATAAACAAGTATTTTATTAACGATTGAAAATTTATAAAAGCTGTATCAATATGGGGAGGGTGCAACAACACCGAAAATATGGAGCCCAACTATCGCCCTACACGCGACCGACAACATTTTATCAGTACTCGTGAGTTGAGCGACTTGAACCGAGGTGGAGGAAGCCATTTTTAAAAGTAATACAAAGTAAAAGATGACATCGAGCCGGCACCACGATAAATTATGACAATGCAAGGAACAGCGCGTTAGTCGCTACGCGCGGCCGCTCGCGCGATAAATATTTGCTCTAAGGTTATAGCAGTTGGGGCCGCTGCAACGGCGATTTATTTTGTCGAAGTGTCTTTAAACTATAAACGAAATGTAAGGGTGAGCGATTTTTAAAAACAATATAAAAGTAAAACATGAAAAGCCACCAGTATCGCAACATTTCAAACAGTTTTCTCTTTGTCTCTATTCCCGATGGGAAGATATTATTATAAATTATTGTTCATAGTTCCGTACATGTGATGAAAAACTGAATACGGTTATGAGATAACTCGCATGTTACTTGATACTTTGTTTCTGTCTAACCCGATTTTATCTGAATATACTGGATGAATAAAATTAAATTTATTACATGTAGGATATAGTTGCACAGACCTTTCTATTTTATGTTCCAGCTGTACATTCATTATATTGTATTTGCGTGTTTTATTATTAGACCTATTTGTTATCTATGTTTATTTACGGCAAACCATTATACAGCCAAATTTTCCTGACAACATTTCAATTTGGGTCGAAACAACTATTTAGGATGTGAGTATATTTTATCCGATGTATAAATCAGTGGTTATAGAGAAAAATAAAACAACTACATGTTTTAAAATTATATCATCGTGGACATTCACACATACACTATGCGGAAATATCGATGCTAGAGACGAAAAATCGTGAGTACCCTTCACAAATAAAATGAATAAACGCGTGTTTATTAGCCGCATCGCACGCGGTCAGACGGCTCAGATATTTCTCTTCTACGCGAGTTATCACACACCGTAACACCGCGGCACCACCCTTCTTTATTGTTATAGTCCTCTGCAGATACCTTCATCACTACTCTGTTTAATACAAAGCAACGGAAACTTTGTGTTTTGTGATTGTTCGATACATTCAACTTGGGTGGGGTTTCTATTGCGCAACACTGATAAGTTGTTAGATGCCATATGGCGAAGTCTACCGAAAACATTAGTAAGCATAATGCAATATTTTACAAAATAAACATCATCAATATTTGACTCAACTCACTTCGTAATTGTTAGAAAAGTAACTAGATTTTTTGAAATTCACAAGAAAATATACCTTACAAATTTTTGTTTTAATAGTGTAAATTTAGATTTTACTTATACAGCTATTTTAGTGTAAATTTCGCTGCTATGACTGAGAGAAGCCGACACAGAATTTAGGGTTGCTTAGACTGTAGATAAGTTGTAAATTCAATAACTTGTAAATTAGGCGATAATTAGCGGTAGGACTCGAGCAGTTACACCGTTTCATGAGAACTTTCAGTTCTGTAGAACTTCCACAGAAAATTCCACAAAATGTCAATAATGTATAACAAAATAAATTATTCATAATCTAAGTTTATTGTAAATATTATCAACACGAAAAGTGAATATATTTATTCTACATAATTTACGAGGCCCGTACGAGGCCAACACAAACATATTATACCTGCGAAAAGCACATCCCGTTTATCTAAATTAACATCCGGCCTACTGAAAAGTAATAAAGGCGATTGCTTGCTTTTGAACCCCCTAAGAAATGTGCTGCAGGGTTATGCAAATGGAACAGAATATAATACATTGTTTTATTTTACTACAAAATTGCAAACTTTAAGATTTGCAAATATTTTTGTTTGCAATAACTTCTTTTTTACTTACTAGTGGGTAATTTTATGACGCTTCATCCCGAGAAATATTTACGAAAGATTGAGCAAACAATAGTAAAATTTGCTGAAAAATAAAGAATCAGCAGTACCTAGTTACATGAGTTAAAACACGAATACGGTTCATTAGGGTAGTTCAGTGACTCATGTAAACGGTTGCAAGCAATTAAACGTTCATTAAGCTTATACACAAACGCTTTCGTAACTATAAATTTCCCTACACACTGTTACCGAAAACCAAATTATTATTCTTGTTAACATAATATTCAGATTTTATCACTCTTGGGACACTTGATCTTAATTATGTTTTTTAAGATTCAGACTGCTAGTATTCCCTGAACCCTACTAAACGAATACAGCTCTGATTAATCAAAAAATCAGAAATGAGGTCGCAAAAAAAAGAGAATAAAAATAGCTTAATATTTTTAAATATTTCAAGTGGTAATACCGGAACGGGATTTGTTACATTCGTGGCTTCAGTTTAATAGCAAATAATAACATTTATTTTTTATTTTTACCAGTTTGATTTTGACATATATAAACTTTCGATAACTCTGATTTAAAAGAATAATCTTTTAGCCACATACTTAAAAAACCATGTACTCGTATGACAGCCCTGCGTAGTGTATTGCAGCTTCAACCTGTACATTCTGTACTATGACGGCGGCAACTCAATTAACTAATGAAAACGTAGGAGCTCGGAGACCGCTCGGAAGAAACACTTTTTGAAATTAAGTATTTTTACTTAATCAAGCAATAAGTTCTTAACTTGGAGACAGTTTACGTGATTACGAACATAAATATTAAATTAAAGCTTTATATTTTTACTTTATTTTAACGAAAAATAAGTTTTTTGGGTAAAAAAGACCGTTGTCTTTGCTCTTAACAAAATTATGATGTACTGTTTACTGTAAATTAACGAAATGATACGCGACATGCGATTATGTTTATTTTACAAGATAAAATAGAAAATTGATTCCTTTAACAAAAAATAAGTTTTCTTTTTTATATAATATACATAATTTTTTATATAATATATAACATTTGTTATATAATTTTTAAATAATAGGTCCTTGATCAACCACTAAAAAGTTATGTGTCGGTATGGTCATATAACTGATATATTAAACTCCTTGATATTATACTAAAATGATCGATGTAATTGATATGAGCGAACACGCGCGGTCGTCTCGTCGCGACCGTGTGGTCCGCACCGTGTACGACGCACCACGGATAATTATTTAATTGAAGATATTAAAGTAACCGCGCGGTTCGTGTGAATTGTCGACGAAACAAGATGTACGATTTGCCTCGTACAATACCAGTGATCCGCCCTGGCCTTGCATCGGGAAACTTGATTTATGCGTCCGCAAAAATTGATCACACTCACTGATTTTTATAAGGTGTTTTATGAATTTGCCTAATCCCATTCATTTAAAGCTTTGTATTGGATCAGTCTAACTATTGGTAAAAATCGTATGAAAACCCGGTTCGCAGTTTTCAAGATTATCGCACTAGAACAAAGAGACAGAGAATTTGTTTTATAACATAAAGCTTGTGTCAATCTAGTAATATATCTTTCAAATGGTAAACGAATTCATTCATTACCGGTACTACTAATTTCGGCACCTTTTTGTCCGGAGATTACCCTCCGTATACACCACAAACTCACAAAATCCTTTGTAACTGGCTTTACTAAATTACTATTACTGTAAATATTTTTATATAAATTATACAATTATTGTCGAACATAATTTTGTTGTTGAAAATTCAAACTACAATTTAAAATTTTTAAATGCTCCACGTCTGAAATTCACCTCGCAATTACCCATGAAGTAACTGAAACTTCCGCATTTATTGTTGTATTGTTGACGGCTTACGACCAAATCCTATTTAATTACAATACTGTTAAGCGGCTTCAGGATATTTAAATTTAGAAACATTTCGGAGAAACGAATTGATATTGTCTTGTCGGTAATACGAAGCTTTTTTTAAGTGATGAAACTTTTTTGTTTTACTTTGGACCCGAGACTTTCCGTATGCATTATGCGCATAAAATATTGTTAAATATGTTTTTAATTAAGTATTCATGAACAGATTTTTTCACTGTCACATTTTAATTATATGACGATAAATATCTATCCATATAAAGTTATATATGAATAAATTCATAACAAACTATTTATATTTTAAAGATTTAAAAATTACGCAAACTGTTTAGGTAAAAGAAATTAAACAATATGTTTTCAGTCATATACGGCGACGACTGCGGTGGAAAAAGTAAATAATCGTTCTCAAAAGGTTCTAAAAAGTTTGACGATCTAGAGAACCATATTTTTCGCATGAAAAGATTCATGGTTAAAGCTTACTGGGAATTCGCCAGGTAAAATAACGGGAGCGCGTTTCTGACACAGTACCTAGAGGGTGATGCGTAAATCTGTAACATACACTCACTCATAAAAAAATAATGAACCCGAACCCTGTATATGAATGATTAATTTACTGCACGCATACCGGCTACTATCTGCCGGCGACTATATGTGCATTGTCAGTTTATATTGTTTCTGTAATAATCCTAGTTTAAGGCTTATTCAGGATGTATATTCAAAGGTGTATTTTATTTTCCTCCATTTTATGCACCATCTATCATAGAATAGCCACACATCATGACACTCTTGACAAGCACTTCTTTCTTGTAAGTGACCATATATTACAGTTTCAACTGAGTTGTGTTAAATAAGTATTTATAATTAAAATTCACTTAAAGAATACCACGTTGCCGCAGTCGCGGGTAGGTATTTACCTAAACACACATTCAAACATCACTTCCTGACGATAAACACCGCAGGCTTGTATTTTGTTAAATATTTTTTCTAAGTCAGATTATTTAATTTAAACAGATGTATGCAATTCCATTAATAACGATGTGTATTGTGGAAAAAATTACTGGGCATGTAATCCGTTCAGAACCGCGGGCAAGAGATCAATAACTATTTATCTTTAATCATTAGTGCACGATATTAAACAATAAAATTTACTCCATTAAAATTTACTAGATACATATTATCTTTATATAGTGAAAAATATTGAGAAATATTGAACAAGGTTGTGAATTAAGAGTAAGAAAGCATTATTTTAAGAAATGAAATTATATTTTATTCGAAGTTGGTTTTTACAAACACTTTTCGAACGTCAAACTACGCCATCGCTTCAACAAATCCCTACTGTGAGTGGTCTCGGAAGAAGAAGCGGCAAGAAACTCCCGAGGAGTTTTTTTCCTACTCACAGTTACAGAACGCACTTAAACTGGCTTAATATTAAACTCATGTCCAAGCAGTCTTATCCTGAAAGTAATCAGCAAGTTTTTAATAACCTTTCCGCATAAGAATGCCTTTGACGTGAGCTTTAAATTTACAATATGGCATTTCTGTCAATTTTAATGGAATTTTATTATAAATATTTACACATATACCCATGAAAGAGCCACTAGTTTTGCTTAAATAATTCCATTTATCAATAAGACGGTGAACCTTCCCATAATAGTACAGCGAGTAAATGATTAGATGAACATTTTCCGGGCCGAGGGATTGACGCATACGACGCTTAAAATGACCACCAACTTATCCGAAAGAACCCGATTGACTCATGGATGCCAACAACAACACTGCTCAGGCGCTAAACCTTGTTTATTATCATTTAACTAAATCCAACGCAGGTGTTGTTCTCAGCCTTTTACGTAACTGCAACCAGCACGGCGGGCGTCATAACTTATCGAAGCATTAATGTTAAGAACGTATCATATTACTTACTTAATTCTTAAATGTGACTGACTTCTGCTGGTTTCAATTTTTCTACCGATACAATAAATCTTAATAAACTTAAGTCAGCATAATAAAATGATTTCGTTCAATTATATGTGCATCTTGGCCCTCGACCAAGAAGTTGACTATTCGGAAAATATTTTAATAAAGAAGACTTAATTTTGCTTCTTTCTGTTATTGTTTCGGATTTCTCCATACTGGCGCAGATATCAAAACAACTGTATATATTAACTTTAAAGTAAAAGGTAGTTTTCCAAATTACGGTAATTTTATCATAACAGTTGTAAGATCTCTATCTCAGCTGCAACAAATAAATTATAATAATAACGTTCACCCACTCACGATTCCCAGTGTTGCGAATGCTATGGATGTACCCAAATAAGACACCACAAACACCAATGAAACGAGAACAATCAATAATCAGTAATATAAATGTCTGCCCGGCCGGGAATCGAACCTGGGACATCTTCTGTGACAGGTAGGGTCATTACAACTAGGTCATCATAGTCATATACTTCGTGAAACCGATAAAACTTTATTGTATATGTTACTGAAATAAAATTCAAAAATAAAATTTAAAAGCCATTTAAAAACTAATTCCACCTTGTTTAAACTCTCCCTCGCAGAATTCCGGCAGGAAGGTAATTCTTGCACCCGGGCTGTACTCAGCTTACATAAAATCCTCTTAATTGCAAGAAGTTTGGAACACCCACGTTTACATTTTAGGAGAAAAATGTAAATATATTTTAATATTTGTTTTTTATATGTCCAAAATATTTTTGATATCGAAATCGGAGTATCAAAATAAAGACAAAAAATTGCTCTTAGACTTAATTTAGGAAATCATCACGCAGTCAAGAAACGTTGTCAACGCTTAGTTAAAGATTTGGGCCGCGTCCAATCTACGAACGGGCTTAACCTAAAATTGACTTTTGTTCATCGATCCGTGATCTCGGTCCCCGATGTCGTACAAACATGTCACATATAAATTACATTTTATTATTTCACATATCCACTAGTCGGTCCCGTCACGTGAAGGACATTTGTCACCTTATATGTAACTTAACACTTAACATTGGTATATGAAAACCTGGCAGTACCAGAAACACTCACAGCCATATTCAGTTGTTGTTGTTAAGGGTATTAAAAATTGTCATTTGTGCTTCGATTATAAAACAGTTCAGAAAAGTTGCTGCGCATAAAATCAGGAACTTACTTCTTTATAATACCGGTATCATACGTGTATTAAAGTTATCGGTAATTTCGTGTGATTACGAGGATGTCGAGATGATGTACGGTTTAAGACTGACATCGATAAAGTAGGCGTCATTGCTAAAATGTCATTACCTTAATTAGTATCTGTATATAACAGTATAAAAATATATTATTTCAAAATTATACCATTGCAGACATCATACATTTTAAGTGACGTTTTTGAATATAACGGCAACGATATCATCGCGGACATTTAAAGTGTAACGGGTACTCACGATTTTTGCGTTTTTACCGATATTTAGATCCAATTATATGGATCATGGTCACATAGTCAAAATATAAAACCCTCAAAGTTCAAATTCGATAAAAAAATTCAAGAAATGTTATATATACATATATAACATTTAATCTAAAGATACTAAAGTAAATCCTCACACATACCAAACACGCAATTACAGCAAACTCGTTCCAACCGAGCTTTACCATATTCAAACACGGTGATCCCAGCAACCGGTGCTCAAGTACAGTCGCGTTTCAATTTGCTAAGCACACGCTTTGGTGCAAGTTGTCGCGAGTGAAACAACTAATTGCAGAACATAACAAAACGTGACAGCGAAGAACTGATGTTGGTCTGAGTTTGTCACTTCAGTGTACTGAAATCCGTGGAAATATTGTTATCGAAGTATATTTATAACAAAATATTTTTATCATGATAGTTAACAACTGCAGGTTCACAATCGCGAAACAAGAAATAGGTATAATTTGGTTACGTCTTCGTTCTTCTATCGTTCGTCTTTCGTTCGTTACGTTCGTTTTACAATAAGGTTCCAAAGTCGATACGCGAGTTACCCATTGGAACATTTAAGCGCGTTCGAGCACAGTTTATAGGTAAAGGATACAATGGTATAGATGAATATATATTAACGACAAGGACGCATGGAAATAATAGAGTCGAAACCGGTTCCGCACAGGTTTAATCTTACTTTGTAATTGCCATGTGTTGTTTTAAAAGATGTGCTGAGGAGTTTCTTTCGCCGTTTCTTCTCCTTAGTGTTAAAACAACTTTAAGAAACGGTAGTAGAAGCAAAAAATTACGTGCATAAGTGTATTTACAGAATACTTATATGATTAAATGATTTTGAATTTGAAGAAACACATCACAACTAGAGCGTTATTGGCTGTTATTGTTTTGAGTTCAAACCAACCCTAGCTCGTTGTATAACCACACAGTTGTATTATAACGGCCGAAACATCATATTTTGTGTTAAGCTGAATCGCGTATGACAATTTTTATAAAAAGTAGTATTTGTAAATTTCATTTCCATCGTAATAGTGATAACAACAACAACAAGTGTAGTAATGTCATTGCCAAGACTTCTTATCAGTGAAGCTATACGTAACTGTTCATCAATTGTTCAAATTACCCACAAAGTTTATTGTATTTATAAGGTTGCCTATATACCGTCCTTCTTTGCAATAATTATTATCGTGTATTTCTCATGTTAAGTGAACTTTGTATACTTTTTGAGAAATAAATGTCGTAAATCGTAAAAATGTAAATAGTTTTTCACGAATTTTTAAAGCAATGGTCAAAATCAAAACTAACTATTTTATTGACACTTTTACGATAAAAAACATAAATTTCTTTCGCTCTTCTTATTTCTCGGCCGACAACGCATCAGTGACGCCTTTGGTGTTACTCGTGTCCGCGGATGACGGTGACCACTTATCATCAGGTGGCTGGTCTGCTCGTTTGTGGGCTATTCACATGAAAAAAAGGAACTGTATGATTATTGACATGCAAGCTAGCATAAAATACCTAGTTCGTTCGGTAATTGTAAGCATTCAAATTGGATTCTATAATGAATCCGTATTAACAAAAAAAAATTGGCACAGGGTCGAACTTGCACAGTACAACTTTTTAAGAATTTTTTATCTATTGCAAAGACACCTTCTTTGTAATTACTGCAAAAAAAAACAATACAATATATCAAATATGAATTTCACGAAAAGCTCGACAATATTAGTCATAATTGGTTCAGGTTTTCTAATTGCAAATGCAAGGCGTAGTTTTTGTAAGTGAGCCGAGAGCAAATTTCTAATTTTAGGTAAAACTGCAATTCTGTTTAAAGCCATTTATAAATGAGTTGTAATTATTAATGATAAGGTTACACTGTTATGTGTTAATGTGTTAATTTGATGCAGGTAATTTCTCACAATCGTTTTCGATTTCTATTTCCGGTCCATTATATACATAATGTTGGGGTCACCAAATACTGGCACTGTTATTATTTCTTAATTCAGATTTCATAAATTAAATTCTAGCAACAAACGGATTACGAAAAGATTATAGAACGATTGTATAAAGACTTGGCACAGATGAGTGAGTTTGTTTCTATAGTATTCGTACAACTGGACACAATTATTAATAAATTTCATAAAAAAATATTAAATTATACTAAAAAGTCTTGCTGGTTCTTTCCTTAATAATATCTGGCACATTTTACATGGGAAAATCGAAGGAAAACCATCTGCAAGTACTCTTAAAGGCTTTCTAAAAGTGCTCACGATAAACTGAGTCATTACGCAACGTCAGCCGTCGTCAGCCGCCGTCGATAGCGTAGAGGTTCTGCGAGGCTTTCAACGCTGCCACGTAGCAGTGCCATCACTGCACTACACGTTGCATTTGCATACAGATTGCAGCGCGATTAACAAAAATAAAACTAAACGCGTCAATTAAAAAGACTCAAAGATTCCAATAACACTTTTAGTTGACCACAAACCGACGTATTTAAAATGTTTGTAGGTAAACTGGAAATAGTGGTATCGATCTGCAGTTACTAGTCCAATCTAAAACAATCTAGGTCCGAGAACAAACATCCATTCACCAACTTAAATCCACGTGCTACAAAGGTTTAATGGTAAAATATGTCTCTTCATGTTCTATCAACTGATGTATAACTTCATTAATGTTTGTATACTAGTTTAAGGAGGGAAAGAGGAATCACTAGATATAACGTGTTAATGATAGAGTATTTTTTTCCAGTACTATGTAATGCTTTAATTACAATAACCTAGTGATTACAGATAGTATAAAATGCGCATATCAATGAGACACTGTAAAGCATGGGCCTTATTTTAGTTTTTTAATGACTTATAATAAGCTTGACTACAGTTGTTTCTTTCAATGACAAAATTTAATTGATTTGATAGATGCGTCAGCGTGAATCGATGGAGAAGAACCATAATCCACAAATTTGTCGATTATTTTCAAGTTTTTTTTATTTTTTATTTATTTTATGTCACTAGCGGTCCGCCCCGACTTTGTTCATGTTGAGCTGCGAATTTTTACATAAATGACAAAATATATGGCCTATGCCCATTCGAAATCATGTATCTTTCAAATGGTAAAAAAATTCTAGTAGACGCCGTGGTTCCAAAGATTTCTTCCCATGTATATACAAATTCACAAAAAATGCACTCTTTTATAATAATATTATTAATGATATTAGACAGTAAAGTGCATGCTGTAGTGTTATGAGTAAAATAAAGTAATTAAGAAGATAGATAGAGAAGATAGAAATATGCGTTAGGGCGCACGAGACGATCTCATTCAGATCGAAACATTCATCATAATAAAATTATTAAAGAAATTACAATAAACCGAATAAAAGATTCTGAAAATTACAAAAGACGTTTAACAAAGCAGTATTTTAAAAGTTATAAAGTATGTCAGTACCTAAATATTACATATAAAAGCATGTGAGTACCTAAATACTACAACGCTCGTACTACGGTACTACGGGACAATCGAATTAAAATTCTGCGCGCACCTCTAATTTCTCAAATGATGTACAAATTAATTATTACTTGCTTCGGTGAAGGAAAACATAATAAGGAAACTATGCAGGTTTCCTGAGGGTTTTCCAAAATGTTCTCCATGGTGTGTTAAATCTGCCAACCCACACTTGGCCAGCGGAGCAGACCCGAGCCCACTAGTGGAACGATAATGGATTGTAATAATGATGAATGAAAGCGCACGCGGGCACGGAGCTAGGAATATTGAGATGAGGTGACGCCGAGAAGTAAATCACCTCTCGTTGCGGGGAATTGCTGACAAGCGCATAGCTGTCAATACTGTATTGTTGGGTTACGGAATCGATTGTTTATTGTCCTTTGAGTGTTTTTTTATTTTGCAATATACTAGCTATTCCTGTATAGTAGTACTAGTAGGAGGTTATACAATCCGTTTGAGTATTAATTGTTTACTTTGGACAATTTATTAGAATTCAGAATGTCAATATATGAACTACAGCATCACTTAAAGGCTTCTATTAATGATATGAACAAAAATGATCATACTTGATTGTGCGTGTTGTATTATGTCGTATCGTGTCATGTCGTGTCGTGTCGTGTCGTGTCGTGTCGTGTCGTGTCGTGTTGTATTGTATTGTATTAGTAACAAAAAAATAATGAGAGGACGTATCCAAAGTCAAATCAATTATCAAGTGTCTCTATAAAATTAGTATACACAAGATTTGACTAATGTTATATTATCTTTTATTTTAACACGGCTCCTAAAAGGAAACAATATTAAATTTACTCATTTTTTATTTCTTGGTTCGTGATCACCCCGCGTCTAAATAACAGAATGCTTAAACGTTCAGTAAAAATAAAGACCCAACCTTCCTGAATTCCATTCTGTTATTTCTTCATTATTTCTTTTGTTAAATCTTGCACCTTCCTAAACAAAAGCAATAGACAGCACAGTGGTGACGTGACGCTATCAACACTTACCGGAAATTGCTGATCGCGTAACGTGCACGGTAGTGTTGTGTGATAGAAATTATCGATATTAGACGGACGAATACTCATAACGTTAAAATACAAATTAAGGGATGAAACAACCAAATGATCCAAATTTGATTTATTTACCTATTGAAACTTTCAAAAAACGTATTAAAGTACGAATTATAGGTAATTATATTATATTATGAAGAAATATAAATGATAAGGACGCCAGCAAATAATAGTCCCGCAACCGATCTTGTGCAAGTTAAAACTTATTGCTTAATTATCATAATATGTTGATTTATTAGATGCCTGTTGAGCTTCTTTCGCTGTTTCGTCTCTTCAACGTTATATCACCTCCTTGAAACGGAAGTAGGAGCAAAAAATGACGGGCATAAGTGTTTTTACAAAATACCAACCTGATTAAATTATTTTTAATTTGAATTTAAATTAAAAAAGGAATTACGGGATTCGCTCGTAGTAGCGAATAATATTTAAAATTAAATTCATGAAAACTATATTTAATGTTAACATTAAAATATAGATACCCACTAACCAAATGAAGCAAGGGAAAATTGATACTGTTTAATAATCCTTTACAAGAATAACGTATCTGTAAATTAAATTTGGGTAATTCATTACATCGATATAATGCGTTGAGAGCCCTGGCCGCGTCGTCGTGTCATCTAATATCCGGAGTCACGGGAGGCGAGTGCGTGGTCAAACTGCACGCGCTCCGTCCTCCCGCTCGCTGAACACATGCGCTGCACTCAGGTCGACGGTCACGAGTGCATCGCGCGGACCTGGGAACGTGACTGACCAGTCATTTACACCGTTTCAGGATGCGATTCAAATCAAGCTCTATAAATTTATGTTGATACCCTTTACACTATATTATTATGTGTATAAGTATAGTTACAGCTTAAGTTTGTGCGTAACTATCTAACATATTTACCTAACGTTCAAAATTTCACAGTAATTCTTGATTTTTAGATAATTTTTCATTTCGGCCACTTCTGCGCTTGGGTCATTTTACATTTACGTAATTTATTCATTCTGAGTGTAAGCGATTTCGGGTTTCTGTTTCGCATTCGGAACGTTTAAACATTGTGTTGATCCAAATGGCACCCAATACGTTTCCGCGTATGCAAACCGTCTAACAGTGTTATCACTTTATTTATTTATAAATGCATGGCCGACGTCGTTTTGTAAATGGTGTAACTTTCATACCGTCAAGATTGTCCCGTTTCAGGTACAGTTGGGCGCAATTTAAAACAAATTCGCTACTGCAATGGGAAATGTAACGAATCTTTTTGTACTGGATTTATTAGCATAAGCGGGTGTTTGCATAATTTGAATCTGCAAGTGCAACTCCCTTGGGAATATGCCATTTGGAGTCTAATTAATAAAATTATTTTAATATTCATGACTGTACACGCTAGGGCTGTCAGATGCTGCAGATAACAGGGTTTCGTCTGAATAACGACCGGGAATTTTAATTACTTCTGGGGCTAATGTTTATGTAGATTGTTATGATAAAAATAAATTATGTTTTATTAATATTTATTAGAAATTTAGTGAATTCGTTTAGATTAGTGACGATTAAAAGTTTATGAACACGTGTAATTTTAGGTTTTATTAAAAAAATATATAAGAAAATTAGACATTTTAATAAACTCAATTTAATTAAAATTCTATGTAACTCATACTATTTTATGAGTTCTCCACTGTTGCATGAAATTTATTTACAAAAAATATCAAAATCATTATCTCCCACATGTGTCCAATAAATTATTCCCAGCACTAATATCCAAAACGCTTTGCACCTTTATTAATATTCTGAGGTCCGCATAACTTGCGATGGTCACCCCTTATTTACAGCGGTAGCGTCACGCGCGTGACATATAGGAAGGACGTGACGATACTGTCCCGTAATAATGTGGAAGGTGTTCTTTTGCCTCGCCGTACTTAAGGGACGCTGGACTCATGCTTGGAATTAGATTTTGTCGCGGGATAAGTGGGCGAGTAATTTAATATGTATGTATGTGTTGCTACGACCAAGAGTGTTTTTCACAAGAGTGCGTATCACGCACTTCAAAGTGTTTGTGGTCCGGGGCTTCAAATTTTTATAATTTATTATTGGCATATTGGAATTATAATAATTACTACTAATCAATATAATATTTTGGGTGTCGGCTCATTATTATTTCGTTATGGCACAGCATATCAAAATTGTATCCTAAAAAAATTCCTTTGAACACATTCATACTTTATCTGTGGAAATAAAAACAACATATCATTGAAAATTTCAGATCGAGTAAGCTTTATGCAATTTCCCTGACATTCTTTCATCTATTCATGAAGTCAAGCCAACTTCTGATGTCCGCGGTGTCCCGTACGAACCATCGGACGAGGTCAAGGTGAACGGCCCTCGCTATTGAAGATCGCTGTAATCTGGCCCCAGTTTAATTTCCACGGTACACCTGCACTGCGGTGGAGTTCTTTACTCACCTTATTACTAGTCATATATACGATTGTAGATGTAGTCTTGTAGATTGAGGTGACACACGGCCCATCCCATAAGAATACTGCACTCCGGTTTGATACTTCCAAATCTATAAAAAGGAAGTACAATAGGAGCGTTATGCTCACCTGCTACGGAAACATCGAATAGTCCAGGATTCAAATGGTAATGTGGTGTGGGAATAATTTGCATACGTTATGGCTTTAGATAGATCTAGCAAGCTATCTTTTGTTGCTTTTCGGTGAATGTGGGATGTCAGCTTCGTAATATTGAAATCTTGTGGATATTTGATAATATATGTGTGTATGAATTTAATGTTTTTGCGAAACTATTGAACGATGTGTGTGGGCAAAACTTCGCAGACATTATCTGCACCGAAGGTACAAGTGCTGCGGAAAAAGGAGAACCGTTCCAGTCAGAATTTCAAATTCAAAATCATTTAATTATTGAGGTATCCTATAAATACAATTATGCACGTCATCTTTTGCTTCTACAACTATTTCGAAAAGGTATTTTATTATTGACGGGAAGAAACTGCGAAAAAAACTCCTCAGCACATCCTTTAAAACAACATATAACAATAACAAAGTAATTTTCTACCTGCGCGGAACTGGTTTTGACACTATTGTTTTCAGGCGTCCTTGTCGTTAATATATTCAGATATATTATAATATCCTTTACCTATAAGCAGTGCGTTATCTTATACCTATTACCTATACGTTACCCTGTACCTATAAGCTTCGCGTAAAGGGCCAGTGGGTAACTCACGTATCAACTTTGGAACCTTATTGTAAGAACGTTATTGTCCTTACTGTCCAACAAGGCAAAAACAGAACATTACGGGGATTATATACGTTACTGAAAAAATATATATAAATAGTTCTAATGTGTGTTTGAAGCGATATAGTGAAATGAACCGCAACCCTGAGCTATATAAGATACGTTCAGGAAGCTCGCCCACCACAATGTGGCAAGATTAAGATAGTTCATGTGCTTTCCCCTTACTCTTGCATACTGATGAGTCATACATAGCGTTTACATATCATTGGTCCATTTAAACATATTGTCAGTTCTTGATTAAAGTTTTTACTGTATTAGAATTGCTCTAACTTACTTAACATAAAATATAGAATTATTTTAAGTTTTTTCAAGAATGTGCGATATTCAATTTTGAAAATAAAAAAATCACCAACGCATAACAGATGATTTTATTATATTATCTGATTACTTACGCTTTAATACATAATAATCAACTACTAGATGGTAAATATTTTCAACAATTTTTGAATTACAGCTTCATATTTTTAGCTTTAATAGGTACTTCAATCAGATATTTTCAAAAAAATAGGCGATTTCTGGCAAAAAAACGCAGGAAAACTGTATCAGTAGGGTATTCTAAAACCAACTCAACGTTTAGTGATTTCTTTTGTCAGCATAAAACAAAAATACAAAAATTTTTTCACTATTCATTTTATTATCCTGCACCGACAAAAATTTAAACATTTTGAACCATTTAATTAATTACCGAAGTGCGCATTCAATAAACCCAGACCTGTACAGAACAACACCTAGGTCATACGCTGTCGAATATCTCCACCTTAATACACCGCACCCCATTCTGCATCCCATTAAAAAGAAAAAAGTCCGTATTCGATTCAGGTAGTCCGTTGAAAGGCAATGCAAATTGTATACTGACGGCAGATACGAGCGGTAGTATTAGCAATACGGAAATATATGAATAGGCACCGTTTGGGGGTGCATTCAGGTTAAAAGGATTCTACTGTTGGCTCTAAGAAATGTTTAGATTCGCGTATTGTAAGGAAAATTAGGGCTCGAGTGCTTTTATACATTTAATTATATTTTCTTTGTTATACACGTAGGTATTAGTTTGTTATGCTCGTACGATCTGCCTCATGGTCCTCGTAAGTGATAATGAAATACGAGAGCAAGGAAACTGCAAGTGTGTTGCTGGTAAGTCTATCTATGTATATAATCGCTATTGTTTGTATCTTAAAAATCTATACATATAATAAAATTCTAACTGTCTGTTTGTTTGTGCGTTTGTTCGCGCTAATCTCAGAAAAGGCCTTACTGATTTCGGTCTGGTTTTCACTAATGTATTGCAGTAAGCCTCACATAGTACTTAAAGTTTGTTTCATTCCAATCCGTCCATAAATAAAAAAATTACAAATTAATTTAAAGTAATACTAGTATTATTTCTTAGCGTAAGGCGTAGTTTTCCCGAAGCGAAGCGAGGGCAGTTTGCTAGTATCTTAAAATTCTTAAATTTTCAGCTCACTATTGATTCCAAGGTTCATCGCTCGGGGGGTAAAGTCAACTCGTCTATAGGTACATGGAGAATTGTATCTCGGGACCAAGATAGAGCAACGGTATCTCCTGCCTGTCGTAAGAGGCGACGGAAAGGGGGCTTCCGGGGTTGTGGGCGGCTAGGGTGGGAGGTCGAATCGTTCAGTCAGCGACCCCGGGAAGGACGACGGTATACGTGGCCGCATATCGCCGTGAACATCAGAAGGTGGTGGATGAACTTAGGCTCATCCCGAGCAAAGCCCGGTTGGGTACGCGCTCAGGACTCCAGTTGCGTTCCTTTGGACATCCCGGAGTCATGTACATAGCGTTGAGGAAGGTCACCGGGGGGGGATATAGTGCGGTTAAAATCCCATATAACCCGGCATCGCTCCCACGGCAAAAACAAAAAAAAGGTACATCAAGGATAATGTTTTAGTTTCAATCATGGACATACCGCAGTCCTACGTCTTATGTTTTTTCTGTCTATTAAACTTTAGCAGGGAGTGATAGATGACTGTTTTACATTCTCTGAATAATGAAAATGACTTTTTACTGCTAATGGGGATAACTGGCCATAAACGCTGTTAGAAGGGGAAATTGCGCTTGGAATTACGAGCGCCGGAATTTATTTCAACCAGGATATGCATTATGAGTAGACTCAGCCGTCAAGCTAGGAAGGTAAGGATTTAAAACATTGAAGTTAGTAGAAAAACTAGCGAAAACTCAGCAAGATACATCTGATATATACTCTGTAGTTCATTGTTTATTTTTGGAACGATGATTTTAATGTAACGATAACAAAAGATAATTTCCTCGTACTGATGATGGAATGACAAGTTACAAAGCATTAGACTGTGTGAATAATTCGAAAAAGCTGCAATAAATCCTTAACTTCAGAAGTGATTGTAGAATATGAATGTAATAAGGACCCGTTCTTGAATATTGCTTACCGCAATTAGATTCCATCAAATTAAATTTCAAAATGTCATGAAACCAAATGAGAAGAGACAAAGTACAAAAATATTTTTAAATGATATTTTTCAGCGCATCAAAATAAATTGCTAATAATTTCAGTATTCCATATATTTACTGATGTTTTGACGCATTTACACGGGGTTATGGTGACAGTAAGCCTGCCGTGGAGGGGAGAAACATTTGACAGATGACATTTGATAGACAAATGATAGATATATCTGTCAACCAATTGCTAAGTACTACATAACGTCACACGATAACTGGGTCTAAATATCAATATAGAATACAAATACCTTGACCAGTTCAAAATCTTATTGATATTTCTGCTAATAAAATCTTATGAATTACACTATTACTCCATTATATTCTTCGTCACAGTATTTTTTGTAGTATTATGAATTTAAAACATATTTATGTACCTACAATTATAATAAGTGAAAACTACAAAAGCTGTTCGTAATATTACTTACGACTTTTTTCAGAATCAAATTTAAAAATCATTAAAAGTGAATAGTTACACCTCGTAGTTATTTTCCACTTGTAACTGTAATAGCACGAAAAAGTTTTTCACTGCGCGAAACGTAAACCTTAAATGTACCGTGATGGATAAACGGATGCCACACATTTTCCGATTTTTGAAATTTTCCGTCAACCGTTCGAATACAGTGTCGCGTAAATTGCTTGCGAAGAGCGGACAGGAAGTACACACTTATGAACGGATTCGTTCTAAAATGTGATTAGTTTATGCTATATTCACTCTTATCACATGCGGTAGAAAGTAAAGTTTTACGTGAAGGTTATTAAGTGGTTCGGGTTTATGTTAGTGGATCGTTTTTAAGTTGAATTTTTAGGAATTTCGCTTTAAGTGAAACGAGCGCTTCTCGTAGTTAGTTTTGATATAAGTAGCGTTTGAATACCAAAGTGACCAACATTTTCCTATCGTACAGAAGCAAAATAAAATCATGTACCTACTTATGATGATATTGTAATGAAATCTATACATATAATAAAACTTTAACTGATCGATTTTTGTACATTAAGGATATATGAGAAAAACTACTATTAGGGGCCTTTATTAACACAATAGAACACAAAACAATAGTTGTTAGAATTTTCGTCTGTTTGTCTGTGCGTTTGTTCGTGCTGATCTCAGCAAGGGTACATATATCTGATTTAGTTACGGGTTTCGCTTATGTATTGCGTCACTTAATAGTTACAGTTTCATTTCAATCCGTCTATAAACAAAAAAGTTAAGAGTTGATTTAAAATAATGCAGGTATTATTTCTCAGAGTAAGGCGTAGCTTTCCCGAAGCGAAGCGAGAACAGTTTGCTAGTCTATATTAAATCTTAATCTATACACTGTTTCTAACTCTAAACGTCAATCGGTGTGTGTAACCTATATTATTTCTCTCGAACGACATACAGGGCAGTACTAATCGATGGATATTAAAGTAATTTGATTGAACATTAACCATCCATTCTGCTAGTTGTAAGTTGCGCTGGTACTAAAATGTTGTGTTTCTCTACTGAAGCGGGACGTTAAGAAACATCTTTTAATCTACTCAAAATCAATCTACTTTGAAACTGAAACAATACTTAATATCTACATTTGATTTTCTATCTATCGCTGTATCTGTGTCTCAAATAAAGGTTTCCGAAATATACTTTCTGTATCCGATGGCGATATAAAATATGTATTACTCTACGTAATATAATTTTCTCTAAAGCTCTCGGTATCCAAAGAAGCCGACAACGCGTGCCATGGTATTAATGACCGAACAAAGGAATTTAAATACAAACTGCCTCAAAATGGATCCGATTATCTTTGAAAAACTCCCCACGACCAATATAATACTCCGTAAAGCGATATACAGCGGTAGAAACAAATATCTCACGTGTTTTAGAACAGTCTCAAAGAAACTCGCAAAGATAACAGCGCAATAAAACAGTAAAATAAAACAGCAGGAACAGCAGCTTAGCACGGTCGAGTGAGTGGGCGGTACAATGTCAGAGGTAACAGGTAACTTGTTCGTGCACGGCGATGGAGAATCACGCAAATGATTTGTACTGAGTTGTGTGATGAATATAGTTTTTTTTCTTTCGATATGGATGTGCTTTAGGCGGTCCGTAAGTTGGGTTGTCTAAAGTTCCATCTGTTATAACTCTTGCTGGTGCTCGTGGTGCACTCCACTGAACAAGCAAGTTAACTGCTTGCCGGTCGGGCAGAAAATCAGTAACATGGCCTAATGATAAGCCATGAGTATCGCTGAGTCCGGTCCGACTCAAGGGTTATGCTGCAGCACATGTACATTTTTTATTCGTAGTTTTAGTTTTAAGTACGTAATGTTGCTTATGTTTTGATTTTGTAATAGTATATGTGCTGTGACTCTGTCTCGAATAAAGGTATTTCTTTCTTTCTAACTGTAATATTGTTGTAAAGTTGTATGCTACTAATGCCATACTGTTCATTTGCCTGGTGTTACCATTTAAATACTACTGTAGTTATACATACTTTGGTAAATAACGAAAATATTTTAGTTAACTACATAAACTACAAATGACAGGCGTCAACTTGTACTCATTAAAATGACGTCAAATGAATTTTACACACGGCCAGGTCGAAACAATCATATTTTTTTGTCATTTCTGTCTGTCTGACAGTCTACTTGTCCGCTTATATTAGGATTGAATAAAAACAATTGTCCAAATTTAGATGCTACTTAACTTATTTGTATTATTATTTAACTTATAATTCCATAGATGAGTAAAAAATCTGATAAAAACCCGAGAACTACCGACAAATTAGAACCTTTCAGTGTTAGGAGAGAGACATACGTTGCCTCTGCGTGTTCGGCAGAAGGTATAATGGTGAGTGCTCCGAGGAACTATTTATACTGATGCCAACGTCACCTTTCAATAATCACGGTACACGCCGATGACTGAAATTCTACAAAAATCATCTGGATTCGTGGCGATCCTCAATATCTGATTTTCGTAAATTACGGAATGAGCTTCCTTTGGAGCGCTATGACATGGGATTCTTTAAGAAAGACGTAAAAAGAGCTCTCATTCAGGGCCGGCGATGCATGCAGGCGAGACTGCACATATCCATAGGTGATGGCGACTGCTTAACACCAGATGACCTGACTGCTTTTTTGTGCTAGTACATAAAATCATAAAAAAAAAAACAAAATTTTGACTGATTTTTTTAGCTATTGCAAAAACTAATAAGTTTTGATTCATAGAAATCCCAACGGAAAATAATAAGGGAACCATACGTTAAACGAAGTAATATCGACACTAACAAACATGAACACTGAAGACATACTGTAGCAATATGTATAAACAACAAACCCAAACACTCGAGGGCATCTCAACAAGTCCACAACATCGAAACGTAACTAATTACGCGACGAACCGATCCGCGAGCGGTCTAATAATGCACCAGCGTAATATTAATATGTGCCGAGTTGATGTACGAGTACATCGTTCGCTACGAAAACATTCAGCTAAACGAGCGACCTTGGCTCTGTCGGCTCCAAGTTTTACGCGTGGAAATTGGGCTGGTTACAGTTTGGCTTTGGAAAATACGGGGCTTTAAACTCGGCGGTGCATCGGCGTTTTCTTGGAAACTTCCATATATATATATATTCTGTATATGATATATCCATTTACTTAAAAATATTTAAATCCATAACTTTCTTTTAAATTCAAAAGGATTTAATCATTAGGTATCTTGAAAATACACTTTTTTTGCTTCTACTAACGATTCGAAAAAGTGCTTTAACATTGAGGAGAAGAAACTCCTCAGCACACGTTTTACACTTTACATTTTTAGTTTACTTAATATTACATGATTGTTACGTCAATCTCCAACATAAACTAAGCGCATTGTTGACGCCCATCTTACCGATGAGCGGCGATAATCACTTTCCATCGGATGACCCGCTGTTTCGTTTGCCTATTTAATGCATTAAATCATAGTATATTAATTTAAATTATGTGATTTTCATCTTAACCATAGATTATCAGTTTTCCTTGAAATTTTACGTTTCAGGTTCGTAAATAAAAAAAAACATGGTATAGAAATAACAAGCAAGTATGCAGTCAGTGTTACCACTAGTTAAGTGAGTATTGCTCCATCGACTTAAAGAAAATTATAACGAATCTTAAATAATTCTACCATCGTTACAGGGTCTGTCAAATATATGTACAAGATAACGTCTTATACATAAGTTTAGCTGGCTACCTCACTCATAAATCAAATCTATCTAAATAAATTTAAAATAAATTGGAAATATAGAGTACTTCAGCAATATATGTTCACACACGCATTATTATTATTAGCTTTTAATATTGTTTGCAGAATAATTTCTGTCACAATTTCGCGTCGCAACAAAATACATATATCATTTCATACATAAAACTAGACGAGCACCTCGTCTGTGTTCAACTTAATTATGAAATTTGTAAAGTAAATTTTGTTTGCCATTTAAGTTTTGTTGTCTTAAAAAAATTCACTTACAGTATAATTATATCAAATATATGCAAGAAATTGCTGGCATAATAACATGGTTGACATTAGGTAAACTGCAAATTCGTTTACTACATACACAATAAACCCTACTAACATTTTGAATGTGAACGTTAAATTTGTATGATTTATTGTTTGTTACTCAATCACTCAAACAGGTTTAACGAAATTGGATGAAATTTACACACAAATATTTCATTACTTGAAAATGGACATGATATTATCAAAAAACGAACTACAGGATGTATGCCCTTGAAATTTGTAAAGACGTGTCTAGCTTCTGTTCAATAAAAAATTATTACAGCGACGGCGAATGTAATATGATTATTTATAAATCCACTAGATGGCGCTGTATAGGTGAATGCAGTCTTTAAAACGCAGTTATAATGCGTCATGTTTCCATAACCTATCATTATTAGTAGTATTTTAATTCAATATTATAACATGACGCATAATGTTACGACAAGTGTGAACTGCTTTTTTTGTTAGTCACACATGTTTCCTTCCTGTCTAGACCAAAGCCAACACGGACAAAGTCACGGGTAAAAGCTACAATTTTTTTAAAGTAAATAGCCGGCAGACGAGCCACATGATAATAAGTGGTCACCTATGGATATGAATAACACCAAAGGCGTTGTGCGGGTGTGCGTGTTATGGTGTGACTAAGTGGCAGGTATAGTCACAGTGTTCAAGATGGGAGTGTATGAGTGGAACAGACGAATGATGCGCACAAGACTTTATTTCATACTGAATTTATATGTAAAACATAATGCAATATGCGTGTTGTTTTATTGCGATCGAGCAGTGTTGCGTAAACAGAGTGCATTGACATTATAATTATGCTACCACAATACTCCCCCCCTTAAAAAAAAATATTAGAAAAATATACAATTTGAAAAAAGAACACTTGTCAATTAAAACGAAATAAAGTATACATGTAAAATTATTGAATAACCAAATAAAATATTAGTAAAAGCACTTTTTTAAAAAGGTAGTATAAATAAGTTTTAGTATAAGTAAAATTAAAAATATTAATAACAAAATCGCACTACAGGCTTCACATTACGACCTGATTTTGTCACGCGTTTAGGTATTGGATTCGTATCGGCGTCAGCGTCATGTGAGTTGCATTCTCTGATTTCTGATGATTTCTTATTTTGATGTTCATTGACTTCGCTTTGTTGCAACATAAATGCTGGCTTGAGCCGATCTATTGAAATAACAGCTGTTCGGTTGTTTATTTGAATGAATGTTATTTCGGATGTTTTTCTAATACTTTATACGGGCCTTCGTACGGTGCCACTAATGGTTTTCTTACTGCATCAATTCTTATGAAGATGTAGTTACATGAGCTCATATCTTTGGAAACAAATGTATTTTGCGATGATGTTAATTTTCTTTCCCTTGGTTTTATCTGACTGATAGTACGTTGTAGTTTCTCAATAAATAAGTCGGGGGATGTAATAATACTTGTATTCTGAAAGAACACACCAGGAATTCTGATGTTACCACCATAAACCATTTGAGCTGGGCTTAAGCTACAATCTTCTCTGATTGTTGTCCGTAAGCCTAACAGTACCGTGGGTAATTCGTCGCTCCAGTCTGTGGAATTCCCGCGTGCTATGATGGCTGTCTTCATGACGCGGTGCCATCGTTCCACCATTCCGTTGGACTGCGGGTGATAACTGGTAGTACGTATCCTTTTGATCCCCATTAATTTAGCCAGGGATGTGAACAGACATGATTCAAACTGGCGTCCTTGATCCGTCGTGATGCTACGGGGACATCCAAATCTTACAATCCAGGCTTCGTATAATGTTTTCGCGACTATCATAGCATTGACTTCTGGTACTGGGATGGCTTCCGGCCACTTCGTGAATCGGTCTATTATTGTAATAATATATTTGTTTTCATTCGATACCGGCAACGGTCCGATTATATCTATATGTATATGTTCGAACCTTTCTGATTCGGGGAATGACATCAAGGGTGTTATGTTATGGCGGTGAACCTTTGATCTTTGGCATGATAAGCATTGCTTAGTCCAAATACTTGCATTTTGATTCATTCCAGGCCAAAAGTAATGTTTTTGTATTAATTTTCTTGTAGTTCGAACTCCGGGATGTGTGACGTCGTGCAATGTACTGAATATTTGTTTCCTAAACATGCTCGGTACATAAGGACGTAATTCGCGTGTGGACTCTTCGCAATATAATACTTTATTATTAGGTAAAAATACTTTTCTCCACTTCAAGTTGCATTTTGTTAACAAATTTGGTAATTCGGGGCCGCTTTCCTGGTGCGTTGCAATCTCAGTCCAATCGACGTTGCTGGGACAATCGATTTGTGATACACGCGATAAGGCATCGGCTACTGGGTTCTGTGATCCGGGAAGGTATCTTATATCGGACGTAAACTGTAATATGTAGTCTAAGTGACGTAATCGTCGCGGTGATATTTTATCTTTTGAAACTGCTGGTTTTTGTTTGGGATTATAACATAATGGTTTATGATC
>PDGT01000035.1:602073-616788 GCA_003671415.1 Megathymus violae
GAATGATGCGCACAAGACTTTATTTCATACTGAATTTATATGTAAAACATAATGCAATATGCGTGTTGTTTTATTGCGATCGAGCAGTGTTGCATAAACAGAGTGCATTGACATTATTATTATGCTACCACAGCGTCTATAATGCGTTATGGCCGAGAAAAAAGAAAGTTAGAAAGAAGGTACCTACTGGCTCTCAAGCGCCCAGTCACAACGAGTCGTTTGGCGGCTAACTCAAACAGGACGGTAGTTGCTAGCCAGGCAGACTTCACGAAAAGATAATACCAGTAATACTATTCCAGACAATAACAGTATTGATGATATAATCCTCACGCGAAACCCAAGCAGGCTGGCTTCTGTCACCTCTTAGGACACTCTGTTCTGCCAGCATGGGAATGGGAACAGTTATCTAGATCGCCCCAATACGGCCAAACAACATATCAATAAAAAACCATGCTGAAAAACTACTAAAATAAAAATTATTCCTAGACAAATGTCGCAGTTCGAAGTGAAAGGCGTGAAGTGAAACTTATGAGCCATAAACAGCGGCTCCCTGCTTTAAAAAGGTTCAACGGCCATCACACTTCCAGATAAAAGACGGAAAACTTGTAAGAAAGCATAAATTATTGAAACAAACTTAAAAATTGGAATGGACCGACGAATATTTGAATAGGACTTGTTTAACTGTGGGCTTGAAGCTAGTAAATCGCTTGTCGGTTAGAAGTGCTTTTAAAATTGAATTACATTTATTAGGTAGTAGAGTAAACCACGAACAAGACCATGTAAATCTAGGTTCTGCCGTAAATTAAATTGCCTTAGCAATAAAGGGTTTGAAGGAGAGAGAGATGGGTAAGTAAATTTTAATTATACTCTTAAATTAGTAAATACATATACTTTAGTCCACTACATCTTGACGACTTTAACTTGAGGTTCGTTCGACTACTCCAAAAGGTGCAAAAGCTTATGAGTGCTTATGTGCTTTTGGCCGGATTGGGGCGGCCTATAATACTCCCCTCAATCCCATGCTGACAAAACAGGGTGTCGTAAGAGGCGACAGAAGTCAACCTGCTTGGTGGTGGGGCTTCGCGTAAATATTATATTATCAGTATTATTATTAAATCATTAATGTTATTAGTGGTATTATTATCTTTACGTAAAGCCTGCCTGGCTAGCTACCACCCTCCTGCTTGAGTCAGCCGCCAAACGACTCGTCGTGTTCTGCCTGGGAGCTTGAAAGCCAGTTCTTTCTTTTTTACCTTCTTCTATTTTCCTGGCCGACAAGCCATTGGTTTTGCTGATGTCCATGGACGACAGTGACCACTTACCATCAGGTGGCTCGTCTGCTCGTTTGTCGGCTATTAACATAAAAAAGAAGAGTTCTGCCAAATAGTATTGGAAAAACAATATAATATGTGTATCAATATTAATCCCACGATTAAATGTTTTATCGCCTTTTGTCGTCGTTCAGCTCAGTAAATAACAGAAACGAACTCAACTTGGTCCAACGTTGAATATTTTTACAGAGCTTTCGAAAAGAGTCATTTTATCTAGCGCTTGAGGATGCTTTAAAGTTGAGTCTATCGAGCTATAAAGAGATGTTCACGTCTTGTAAGTTTCCACTTTCATTTCATTTTAATTAAATTTTGAGTAGCGACTTCGATGTAAGGGAAAAAATGTTGCTGAGCTTGAATGAAACTTTAAAGTCGGTTATTTCAAAGAAAGATTCCAATCTCTAGTCTGCTACGCAAAGGTTCCAACTTCGACCGAAACAGACATTTTTGCGGCTGATAAATGTTTGGTCTCGTGTTTTTATCACTAACCTTAATTTGCTCACCCACCCGAGACTCCTGTGCTGCATCCTACTGAGTTCGCTCGATTCCACACCCTCCACTTTAAGACTGACAGTAGACGTGCGTGGTAACAGATTATTTTATTGCCTGGCTAGCGACTACCCTCTTTTTAAGAGCAATGATAACATATTCCTCTCATCGAACATCGCATTTAGCACACCATCCATCCATCAGCCTTCGGAAGTGTACCGAGGAACAAACATCTGCCCTGTTGAGTATTCTGAATCCGACGAACACTCGTTGTCTTCTCCAGATAGACAGTCTGCGATTCAAGAAGCTTCTTCCGCAACAGTTATAGACTTTTTGAAGTATGTGGTTAACCCATTACCAATTCAGCCGGCTGATTCTGCAAGCTCTGTCAGTAACCCTTGTCCCGCTACGGATTTTATGATCGTTGCGTAGATAAGTATTTACTTATATTGCACGTCGCTCGTCTTTGCGTATGAGGGTGTCTCTGATCCATGTTTTATCACTGGCATCACTGTTCGAACAACTTTGCCTAAGGTAGGGTTAGAAGATAAGTATTACCGTGTAATATTACATATTGAATAAGATCTGTAAATTCCTGATGTTATTTAAAGTAGTAAATCGCCAATTATGCTTTTAGAATTCCAATAAACTCAGATTATCTCAATATTGATATTATATATTTTATTAGAGGTACGTTTTTATAAATATTTTACTTCGAATTCCAAATAATTTAATCATTTAGCTATACTGTAAATACACTTATGCACTTTATTTTTTGCTTTTAATATCGTTTCGAAATGGTGTTTTAATATCGAGAAGAAGCAACGGCGAAAGAAACTCCTCAGCACATCTTTTAAAACAACACTTAGCAATTACAAAGTAAGTTTAAACCTGCGCGGAACATGTTTGGACACTATTATTTCCAGGCGTCCATGTCATGAATATATTTTTCTATACCATAATATCCTCCATCTATATACTTTAATACAATATTATAACACGAAAGTCATGATACACTATCGCTTTCCAAATTATCCACCGTAATTTAAATGTAGAATTATGAATAACTTCATCAAAGCTTCACTTAATGGGACAGCTTCAAAACATAGTCCCGAGTGCAGTAACGAATACACCAAAGACTATAAATATAAAGACCAACGTGATTTAATTTAGTTTTAGGCGAAGCCTTCGACTGCAAAACGTTGTACGCTTAATTATCTACGGTCAACGTGACACTCCAGTCCCGTCGCTTGTAAAATTTAACAGCGTGCAGACTAATTGTGCTAAGCGCTATGTCAATTCGGTTTAGTTCTGTGTATGGTGAAATTTCGTTCCTCGCCATCACACAAATACGCACTGGTAACAATAATGAAGTTTCAACAGTCTATATCTATACCACTAAATATTTCCGTTGATATTTTCGTATGTGTCTCGTGATAACTCAAGAACGGATGGACCGATCTTAATGAAAATTGGTATGTAGTTAGAACACGTGATTGCGCAGATGATAGGCTTATAGATAATACAATAAATTATCAATAATCAGGTATATGTAATTAATAGTCCAACCCGAAAGAAGTCGGAAATTTACACTCCATTGTAACAGTCTAATAGTAGGTACTACGGGTCTCAGGCCTAGAGAGCTGTCATCTACGAGTATGTTGCTTCAGTGTTCCAAGAGCTCCCTCTTGGATGGTCCACCCAACTGTCGGAAGTTATATTGAAGATGACCTCCGACATGGTTCCACGAGTCTAGCAAAATCAGTTAGAGCTGATAGTAAAACGTGTCCTCCGAAGTCCTCGACGACCCGTAGTCTAGTTGGTAATGACCCTGGCTGCCGAGCTAGGGGTCTGGGGTTCGATTCGATTCGATTTCGATAAATGTTTTTTTTCGGATCATGGCTGTTTATAATATCATATTTGAATTTAATGGAAGGGTGTAACTCTACGAACGTTAATATGAATTTGTATATATATAATATAAAACTCACACACTCACAGCCCCGTACTAGGATTTCCCGTGTTGCGGGTGGCATGGACATACACAAATATGACATTACAAACACTCATGACCCGAGTACAATCACTTATCTGTCACATAAATCCCTGTCCGGTCGGGAATCGTACCCGGGACGCCTCACTCAGCAGGCAAGGTCACTACCAACTGAGCTATAGGATCGTCAAACAGTGCAAGAGCACTTCAAATGAAAGAAAAATAATAATAGTAATAAGAGTCAACAAAATAATAAGTATTCATATAATATAAACATGTTCCAGTCAACTTACACAAGTATACTTGTTGGTATGTAGCGAGACACGAGTAGCTTACCTGAAAAATAAATATATTGTCAATTAATTAACTGTATGTAATAACGCTTTGTTATTGTATTAAAAACTTTACAAGAGCTTCTGTATCTCGCATGGCCAGTTCAACAGATGTTCTTGACTGTCATTATTTATGCCCCTAAAACAGTTGAAACTTGGGATAGCCGCTGTAGTGAAGGTGGATTTAAATATCTGATCGCGTGGTAGCGAGGTTCACTGACCTAACATAATAACAGCGGTGTCGCCCGTGATGTTGTAGACGTGACTAAGTAGTGGTGGTCTCTTACCATAAAAAAAGGATCTCTTCAACTCATTTGCCCAACAAACCCAACTTCATTGTAAAGTATTTAATTCCTGTCTTTGTCAAATCGTACTGATACGTATAGCTTTTTGACATATTAATTAATATAAATACATTGGTACTAATATTATAAAGCGAGTGCGGATTTTGTGAGATTGTGCATACGCGGAAGGTAATCTCTGAAACCACGGCACGTAACTGAAATTTCTTTTATGGTTTGAAAGTACATTATTATAGTTACATTATAAGCCATATGGTATGAAACAAATTATTCGTCTCTCTGTCTGAATGCAATGATTTGAAAAACGGCACTTTTTTCACTACCATAGAGAAAAACCGTACTCATTCAAGAGAAAGGTTCACGTGTACGACACTAGGAAACAATTATAAAAAACCTGATAAAAATGAGGGGTCAATTGCTATCGGTGAATATAAAAATCGAGTTTCTTCACGAAGTGAGGGTGGGTCACTGGTAAGTAATGAACGCACAGGTGAACCACTTCATGTGATTTTTCAACTGACTCTTTGACACTGTAACCGAAGCGCGTTAGAAACTATTGACGGTTGGTTTATAGAAAAGCGGTTGACATTCAAAGAGATAAAATAGCTTTCATAATTGCTTTATTCAACAGGGGACGCAAGTAGTAGAGAAGTTTGTCTTTGAGTTAGATAGAATTAAACCCGTGTACCCGTGAATATTTTTAATAATCCGCTTTTAAACCTAGTTGCAAAATGACTCACAATTCAATCGACTCTCACACCGCTACGCAAAGAGTACGTTTTGCTAACTATGTACGTTCGCACGGCCAATTTAAAGTTTGCACAACAGCGAGTTGGTTTTTAACCGCACGGAAGTTTTACTTTGTAGTTGGAATTAGATTGGTCAGTGTCTGGTATAATTTATTGTGCAAAATTTTATGATTCACTTTGCGTAATATTACGTTTATATAATTTTACGAGAATTCTGTAAGCGTGTACTTCCTACACAATACGCTAGTAGCGTTTGAGTGCGGTGATCAAAACTGTATTTACTTTGTAATTTGCTTCGAAACTCGCACTAATTTCCGTAGTTGTTTACGTTTGGTATCAGGACAACGTCTCTTGCTGCTAATAATTCATTTACTGTAAATATCCTAGAACGTTTTGAATACAAGTATTGAAATATACTGCTTGAGTGCGTCTTTTTTATCATGTACGGATATCTTAATGCTTCTATTAAACTTTAAATCAATTAAATTGTTTAGGTTTTTTGGAAATATACTTATACACGTGGTTTTTCACTTTCACTACTGTATCGGCAGGTGGTTTGAAATTGGAGAAGAAACTATGAAAAAACTCCTCAGCACATCTTTTAAACCAACATAATTTACAATTATAAAATAAGCTGCCTATTTGTGCGGATCCGTTTGCACCGTTATTTCTAGACGTCCTTGTAATTTGTGTATTCATCCATATCATAATATCCTTTACGTGCAGTCTGTGTTATCACGAGCCGATTGAAAGTTCCAATAGGTAAATCACGTATCAACATTGGAGTTCTATTGTAAAAGCGTACACTGAGTATCTCTGAACTTTCTGAACAAGTAACCAATTTATACTTATTTCTTATTGTGTGTTTCACTTTTCTGCTTCTATACCTATAGTTTTTTTTGTATCAATCAGGATGAGGACGGCCAAATTACCAAGTTTAATAAATAAAGTAAATGTACTGAACAATGCAATATATTCGATGTAAAACGCTCAGGACGTTTTACCAACGGACGTTGACATCAGTGACTAATAACAAGTCCCATTTAGGGTCATTTACACATATAACGTTTCTTTAGACCAGTGATTCTCAACCTTTTTTATTGTTGCGACACATATTTAACGATTTCAAAATTTGGCGGCACACAAAGAAGACACTGCATATATAGTTTATGACAAAAATTTTAAATATACGAAATAAACTAATATATACTACAATAATAACTAAACGTTTATTAAGGGATTAATTAAAAGCTAATAATAAAAATATTTTTAATGCGAAATTTGTGCTTGATGTTTTTTGATAATTTCATTTATATTTGGTCGTAAAAATGACAATGCTATCACTAAAACATCACGTTTTGTACGCAGAAGTGGCAAGTGTGCACCGACTTGAGACATATTCCTATTGCTATGCACGCCGCTTCATCATAATTTGGCACTAAAAAAAAACGCGTTGCAAAGCAAATAATAAAATAATTTATTTTTTTGTGGATTTAAATATATATAAAAAAAAAAAATATTCATGTTAAAAATATTTTTCTTTTTAAATGATATAATTTAATAATATTAACATTATTATATATTTGCAAAATTTGGCGGCACACAAAAGTGCCGCGGCACAGTGGTTGAGAATCACTGCTTTAGACGATTTACGCAAATCCTTACTTTTTAAGGCATTTCCGCTTGATATTCTTTATTTAGGCAGGTATGTGAAACTTACCGACATCGCCGGAATATCCACTAAGCCCAACGACTTCCTCATCGTCGTTATGGGACGCTACGGGACCGCGTTCGCATGCGAGCAGGGATATTTACGTAAATACAGGGTCGCTTGAAGTAACTTACTTCACGGCCACCGGAACATGAATTGTTGCAAATGTTGACAGCGCGAATACATAACATTAAAACCATTGTAATAATTACATTCATTAAACTTTTAGTGTTCAAATTTCATCAGTAGTTCTGACATTTATGCGGTGACGAGCTTAAACCCCGCGCCGAAAGTTATTCAATTTTCGTTAATGAAGCGGTTGCACTTGATAAGTTGCAGAACGTGAAGTGACACGTTTTACCAAGCTTTTACGAACAATATATATATAGTGACCGTTGTAGTAGTATGTTTGTAGTAGTATGTTGTAGTAGATATATAGTGAATATATATATATATAGTGACCGTTTCGCTTTGGCAATTTTAAAATATTTTTTACGTTTATAAATAGGGATTTTACTGATATAATAATAATAAAAGATACATTTTCTTTCACAGAAGTACTTAAACTAGGGCTTTCTGACACCATATTTGATTTAGGTTATTAAGCATTGATTACTCTTTTTTATCAGGCTTTTTTATTTGTATTCACCTTTTTTCTTTACGCGTTAGTAAAAATTGCATGAAAATGCTATTATTGTATGTTTTTTTTATGGCCTTTATTGTTTCCGGCCGACCCTTCCACAAACTTAGCAAGACTGCCGCTCTCTTCTTTTCGGCCTGCCCTTCGACAAGCATCGTAACAATACATTAGTTTTTGAGATGTTTGTGTTCTGACGAATAGAAAAAGACCGTTCAGTATGTATTGATAACTGTGATACATATAGCAGTGTTCCAGATACTTCATTTGATTTTCAGCGGCAATTAAATGGACCTGGATTTGAATATTTTACGTATTATGTTAGAACCATCCACAGCTGTGTTTGTGGCGAGCGTGATTGGAGATGAAAGGTGAATGACTGCCTGTTATTAGCCAAACGTCAGAAGCGCTTTTGCGATTTAAATGATGTATACTGTAGGCATTAGTGCCAGTAGCAGTTGTTAGGCTTTCACTGTATTCATTGTATTCATAGAACACTGCAAAAAGACGCGTCTTAAAAATACATTCGTTTAACAATATATTCAAAGGAAGTACATATCATTAAAATTGAATACTTCTTCGGTACTTTTAATGCTTTACGTAAATAAGTAATCATTATCTAATCTCATAATCTAATAACTTGATAATAAGCGGATGTTTACTGTTGGGAAATAGTGGTATTTGTAATGCTGCGTCGCCGCGTCGGAAATAAAAAAATGTAAGTCGTAGCCGAGTCGTCGGGTATAAAACCAAACGTCGACTCGTTAGTCGTCACACGGCGGGACAAATTACATTGAATTACACACATGATCGCTGGCAAAACGACAAAATGCGGGGAGTTTTTTACCCTAATGAATTCAGAGGGGGTATGATTAACCATTTGAATTTACCATTGCATGTGGCGTTTTCTCGCCTTGTTACTGTGTTGGTTTTATGAAATGTTCCACTGTTTGTGAGTGCACTTTACACGTGTTTCTTTTTTTGCAGCGAGGATTTTATCGCAGCGATCGTAATGGAGATCCTTTGAGATCGTGATATCGAACAGTCTACGAACGATACAATTTATTTAGATTAATTATGATGAGTTGGATTCAATAATTTACCTTCTGTTCTCAGTTCTCAGTTTAATGAAAATTGGTGCTACGGGCATTCCAAAAATATGTAGCCCTATATGTATAATAAATAACGAGGTATTCCCAGTGTAACGGCGTCTTGTTGTCAAAGTGGGCTTGAAGGATTTTTTTAACTGCTTGATTTATTTTGTGTTTATAATGGTCAGTGAATGGTTTAAAAATATCTTAAGCAAGATATAAAGGACAGTAAAAACAATTTCGCTTTTTCTATTTCGGAATAACAACTACGGAAAAGATTTTTGGGAAAATTTGGAGCACGCGTCGGTCCTTATCGAGTTAGACTAATGTTTCGCACAATGGCCTTAATGTTATATAAATTGTCGCCCGTCTACGTGGTTCTGCCAACATTAGTTGCCTAGAAGCGACAAATGTGTTAATTATTGCCACTCTTGCACTGCATGCTGAGAGCAATAAAATATATAAAGATTAAAAAGGAAACACGTTACAATGCTGCTGAGTTTCTGTCATTTAAGTTTTAACTCGTAAAATATTTAGGTCGCCAATCGAATAAATATCGAATTGATAATCAAAATGAAATCTTGCAAAAGCTATATAAATATCTAACATGTTTATTGAAGGATGAATGCCAAATTTTTGAATTAGGTATTGCAATAACAATAAAATCCTGTGGTCTGTGTGTGGACTGTGGTGTGGAAAATATGGACTGGATACTCGATCTATTTAAATATCGATATTAGCTTTTCTAATCAGGGTTCTGTCGACACGACAACGTGTAGTTTCGTTCATTAAGCAAGTATACAAGTAAAAGTAGAGAAAGCGACCACGTTCAGTGTCCCTGGGTCGGCGTCTTCGTACGTGGCAGTGGTACGTGGCGGCGGCTCGCTTTTTACTGCACGAAGCGGAAACCGCTCGAGCCTTCAGGAAATGCTCGCGTGTTTGTGTTTAGGCTGCGGTGTACCGGGAATTTGAATATTTGTAACTTTGGCACCAGGAATATAACATAAGATTTTGCACTATCAATAAAGCAATAAGGAGTCATTTGTATCTCTAAAAGTTATGAAGTAGTTAAATATTAGTTTGTTAAACATTTTAGGAATGAAATGTGTAATTACATAGACAGGTAATATTTTTTGTTGGTATAAATAAAGATAATATATCACTATGAATTTAAATAAACTTGACTGAAACAATCAAAAGGCGACATTAACATTCATAATATAAGAAAATACGAAAACAAAATAATTTTAAGTAGTGACGTTTACGACGAACTTAGAAATAAACAACCCTGGGCCTTCAGCGATCACTTCAGACAGTGTGTTAGCTTCAGTTATTGTTATTGTTGGTCGAAGCTTGTGTGCATACATTTTACAGAAACGACTATGTCACATATTATACATAGAAAAAAATGTTTAATCTGCGACACTAACTCGTTACCGACATGTCAGTTACTGTATTATGTTCTCTGTAACCTTCCATAATTCTGGTATTTGAAGATTGTCTAGATATTTTAAAGTTTTGGGCATTCATTTAAACATATTTTCCTACTAGAAGTGTGAACTGCTGGTGAATCAATAAAATATCCATTGACAAGCAAAATATGCATCGGTAAGAATATATATTGATATGCGACATCAAGAAGTCGACTTAAAGAAGTCGCATAACCTGATCAAAACACATGTTCTCGTATCATCATAAAAAAATTAGTTGAATGGGACACATGCGGAGTGTGTATAATAAATATTTTTTATAACGCGTCATGTGAATACTTCGAAATATAATTTAAAAATATAATTAGATATATTTATACTTAGGTAACAGATAGCTCTACCTGATACCTTGTGGACATGGCCCACTAGTCCAGTCGGTATCGTTATTGCTTACCGAGTTAATGAGCCCGAGTTCGCTTACCGACCGAGGTAGTGACTTGATTGTGTATGTCTATAACACTCACTACGCTGGGTCCTCCGGTGCGAAGATACGCACACACACACTCTGTCTTTGTTTGTTCATTATTTTTCAGATTGTAGCTTACTATCAAAATTTTATTTAACGCTTAACAACAAAAACTGATCAAAATTAATTGCATTATCCGAGTCTTTTTAAAAAAATTACTTCTTTCACCACTAAACTAATTTATTGGAACGTACACAAAAATTAACTACTACGGAGGACAATGATATCCCTAACTGTTCCAACATCTAACTGACTTTAAAGTGAATATAAAAAATTACATCAGAAATTATTGATGATCATGTAGTTTTAAGTAAGGAAAGTTACTGGATCGCGTTATGATAATCTAAACATAATTAACGTTGAAATAAGGATCATAACAATATGTTATCTGACTAACGATTTCTTTTATATCATCCGCGTGTCCATTGGTTCTTCAAGTAGAATTTTTAAGTTAAGAAAAGTTAAAAAATTAAATTTCTGTTTAATACTTTGCTTGTTCTCATTACATCCCTCGCCCGCATCGCTTTGTCGCGATCACTCAGCGGCGGAACACAAAAAGTGATGATTGCATTAACGATGCTTTGTGGTAGCCATCTGATACAGCCTTCATTGTTTGTTGCGGAAACACACACACAACACACCCCGGTAATATACAATAATATATAGGTGTTCAGAGAAAATGAAATGTAAATAAACATTGCTGGACACGCATAAAACAGTGATTAAAATTTAAACTTATAGTCTTCCGTACACGGGGCCTGAGTTGAAATGTTGCAAACAGCTCTTATTTTGTTTTGTTACTATAAAAGTATCTATTAGAAATTAAATAAGTAGTTATGTTTAGTATATAACGGACTCCTCTGGTTATGGTACTATATCCTGAACTCAAATGAAACTCTGGTAGATGGAGATTGCTTTTAATAAGACACATCTAAAATTTCGTGACAGATGTCATTGTCATTAAACTGGGAGCCCTCCTTAAAATTATATTATTTATGCCAATTAAATATCCTTCTTAGGATCAATATAACGAATGTCAGTTTCTATATGAAAATTATTCACTTTAGAAAACATTCTTCGAAAGCATTCGTCTTTAAGATTTCATGTTATTCCATAACTCAAGCTAAGTCGTCAGTTGGGTACCAGAGTTCAACGAAGCCCTATTTATACTACGATTTAATCTAAACGAATTTGATAGAATATTTATTAACAATAATTGTTTTATTTTAAGAAAAAGTCTTGTCATGTCAAGAAGACTCAACCTGGTGGAATTGAGAGCATTGCAAAACATAACAAAATAGGTACATAAAAATATAGTTGCGTGGAGACGCCGCGGTGGCATTGCGTTCAGTACTCTCATAATAAAACTTTCATCGTTACAAAAGAATCTGTCAAATGTATATCTTACGTAAATCTATCTTTAGACGCGTGTAATATATAATATTATATCTGCAATCCCTTTTTAATTATACCATTAAAATATTTAACTCCATACATTCATTCCTTAGGGGCGAGCATTCCATCTCTGTCTTGAAATTCATTACCGTTCTAATAAAACGGTGTTCACTGTACAGTACTTTGGCCAAATTGATGGATCGCTAGGATCGTATAAGATACAGACTATTTGCTTACATTATACATATAAGACTTTTATCTGAGAAGAACGTGGAGTGGCCGCTGTACTGCCCCAGTGTGGATTAATGGCGTTCATAGATTCGATTAATCTTTTCGTTTGTTTCTTGATTAACTATGATAATCAGAACAGATCAGTGAGGATGGTTTCACCATTAGAAATAGACAACACTATAATCCGGTTGCGAGTTGCCCGCCTGCCAAGCGATGCTTGCTCTTAGGTTTTTGTATGTTTATTGGTTCAGTAATATTTTATGGGGCTCCATATAGACGAACAAATAAATGAATAATTTTTTTTTTATGTTAATAGCCGACATCCGAGCAGACGAGCCACCTCATGGTAAGTGTCACCGTCGCCGGTGGACATCAGCAAAACCAATGGTATCACTGATGCGTTGTCGGCCAGGAAATTAGAAGAAGTTTAGAAAGAAAGTACTGGCTCTCAAGCCCCCAGCCGGAACACGACGAGTCGTTTAGCGGTTGACTCAAGCAGGAGGGTGGTAGCTATCCAGGCAGGTGTCACGGAAAGATAATAATGCCAGTAATAATATTGACTATATGACTTAATAATAATACTGATAATATAATCCTCACGCGAAGTCCTACCACCAAGCAGGCCGGCTTCTGTCGCCTCTTACGACACCCTTGTTCTGCCAGCATGGGATTGTGGGGAGTATTCTAAGCCGCCACAATACGGCTAGTATTATCTTAATTTAAGTAATTACTGTTACACATAAATGATTTTGAATTTGAAATAAATCGTATCGTATCTTTAAAGGGACAGAATTGCTCAATACTTTTTTTCATTCATGAATATCAATTTTTTAATATATTTTGATATAATTTAATTATTGTTAATTACTTACAATAAGATTATGAACGCTATTAAGGTGCACAGTTATTTATTGAACGTCTTCTGGGATAAAAAATTCTCTAAATTGTTGTACAAAATAAAATAAGGCTAAAATTAGATTTATCCCAACACATCAATCACAATCGCAATAAAATGCCAGTTAGCTTTGCGCTACCTTAATTGATGGATCGGTAGCGTCGTAGAGTTCGACTACGAATTGGTTACCTAAGAATAATGACGGTGAAAGGGTTAGTAGAGTACCGGTAGAGTGGCCCTGTGTGCTGGCGGACGATTAATGGTACTCACTGTGTAACCTGTAATTGAAACTGGTTATTGAAATGTGTTATTATGTGGATTATTATGATAAATTATGATAAAAAAAACATCACCTAATGCATATTAAAGGTTCCTAAAGTTTCTATGATGGCTGAAGATTTAACCCTCCACTAGCGATTATTCAACCAGCTCCTTAACATTAACATAAGATTGGAATATGAGCGCTTCTTTGCACGACTACTTCTGTATTTCGAAAATCACGCTACGCGGTCTGCATCGGTTAAATCGTTGTAGCAAAATTACTAACATTTTTAATCCAAGGTTACTGATACTCGATTTGGTTACTGAATAGTACAGTACACTCTCGACACCAATACATGTTACCTACAAATTAATAAATTTACAAATTTTTTGGTTCCCTCTAGCAGGGTACGAATTAATCGATGCCTTTACCAATTTTAATCAAATCAGCGTAATCCACCCTGATACATGTATGTTTGTACAGTTGCTAACCAATGCCAGCACGAACGGGTTAACACTGTAAATCATAATAAGCACAGGAAGCGACCGAGGCGCAATAATTCACGATTTTTAACCCTCCGTTGCGGATCGTGACGCGTGTTCGGGAACCCGCAGCGCAAGTTTGCTCGTGCGCACAGAACACGTGTGGCGCAGAGGTGAAGTTTGATTTTGTATTGTAATTAAAATCAATAACTAAATCTATACAAATAATACAATTCGAACTGATCGCTTTTTGTATAAGAACAATATATAAGAAAAAATATCATTAGGAGCCTTTATAAACGCAATAGAACACAAAACAATAGTTGTTAGAATTTTTGCCTTTATCTCTGTGCGGTTGTTCGCGGTAATCTCAGAAATGGCGTAACCATTTTCGTTGTGGTTTTCACTAATGTATTGCAGTAAGCATCACTTAATATTTAAAGTTCGTTCCATCCCAATCCGTCCATAAATAAAAAAGTTGTGAATTAATGTAAAATAATGTAGGTACTATTTGTTAGCGTAAAGCGTAGTTTATCCAAAACGAAGCGAGGGCAGTTTGCTAGTATAAAATAAATATTTATAACAATAATTTATTGAAAGTAATGGACTCACATATTAATTGTTGTTGATGGATTTTGGTTATGTGGTATCGCATCTTTCGCATTAATATATAATATCTACTACTGTTACCATAATTTATATCTTATCCAATTTATGGACAACAGTGTTTTAAAAGTTACTGCAAAAAACTGTAAAAAATTATCACCGTTATCAATTCCCACTTGTCGAATTCAATGAATCGTCTGCCGCTATAATCTTTGGCCTGGTCCTCTGAATGAGACGCGCTGCGCTGCGTTAATTT
>PDGT01000035.1:616846-657056 GCA_003671415.1 Megathymus violae
GTAATGGCCCCACTCGTAAATTCAGACCGTTTGGTTAGTGCGTGCAAATTGAAAGCTCTCCAGAACCCAACAATGGAGCGGTTATGAGACTCGGCTATGGTTTTTTAACGGGAAGCGCGTACCCTAATTTTATTTATGGTGTTGACACGTGCCTTTGTTTGGAATGATTCATCGTTTGTTTTTAAAGTCAGGGTTGGAGTTTAGATGCTGGGATTACGTTTAATAGAAGCTCGCTACCTGAATGAGATAAGTTTGGTATTATTTTCCCTGTCGTTAGCCAAGACTGCGTGAAGTGATGCCTAAATAAGATCATACAGTATGGTGGTGAAGTTATTACAGACACGGATTTTAAGTAGAAGAACGGGAGGAAGAAAACAATTCGCATCTCCTAAAACTAATTATTTCACTCTTAAATGTATAAAGCCGGTAAAAGGTATAGTATGGGAGTGCTACGGTAGCACGGGAAAATGATGTTTCCGACCCCGATGCAGGTGGGAGAACTGAATTATTGGTATTCCTGCGACGGTGGTGACAAATTTTACAAACCAGCAAATATTTGCCTTCATTCGCAACTGCTTTAACCGGATTCATATCGGTGATGCTCCTGGTATTACGGTGTTCTATGGTCGACGGTGACAATTTACTATTTACAGCTTATGATAACGAGACATAAAAAGCGCAGACTATTATTATTTTTTATTTATTTATTTCAAGTAATTTTTAGTCGTGCTTGAAATCTTGTGGTTACCATTATTTAGTTCAGCTAACTGTTCCGACCTGCGCGTTTTTGTGTGTGAGAAAAGATCCATGTCTTCTATTGACCATTTTCTTGCGACGTTTACCACACCGCCACCTAACTTGTAAATGTCAAGTTATGTTTTCGCTCGCCGCGTCCATTACCTACTTGATGTCTCTCAAGCCACATTGACCCTTCCTGTTGAATAATGCAGGTCTCATGCAAATCACCCGAAGGCAGTCTAATTCTCTCGTTACTAAATTTTACACTAGCACCCCTTTTCCCGCATATTACGAAAGCTGATTTTAGAAGCTCCTTTTGACTCGTGAATTTGCTCTCATGGCGACGCGATCGTGTATCTAATGTATTTATGTGGCTTCCATACGCTTTGGCTTTGGGGTAGAAATCCTGTACTATGTTGCTGATCAAATTTGCACCACTCTCTACTCGTGTACCCAACATGTCGCAGGTCAACGGACACTGCGATGATCGAGGTAAAATTGTTAAAAGGTAATTTAAAGAAATGATTACTTTCGCACTACTGAGGAATATGAGAACAAGAAGCAAAAACCTCAGAGGTAACACGAAACTTCGGTCAAGAAACACGATGGGGCAACGATTGATTTAGTTGGGAAGCTGCGCCTATGGGGTGTTATGGAAATAAGAGATGTTATGGAGCTCCGTAACCGTGACCAAAACTATCAGGTATCCGAAATAAATATATATCCGTAACCGTAACCGAATCCGATAGAAAAGTTTCCGATGATTTCAGATAGCGGCAGTCTAAATAAAATTCGTAATGACAGATTTTCGAAGGCCGAGCCGATACCATAGTCTCGTCGTTACAATTTTACACATTTTTTATTATACCATTTTTAAAGCTATTGTTCTTTCTGACTACAATACTACATTATAACTAGAATTAAAGTCAAACTGTTGCTGTTGTGTGCTTTCTGTTGCTGCTGTGTAGTTGTTTTTCCCAAGTCGTAAATCATCTGACATCCGGAACCGAAATAATTCGAAACAGTCGGATAATCCCAAATAATTTCATATCCGTAACCGTAACCGAAACCGGTAAAATATTATTCATATATCCGTATCCATATCCAGATCCGAAATTTTATATCCATAACATCCCTAATGGAAATATTTACGGCAGTAATTTTGGTTGAAATCTATCAAATTACTTCTATCTATCTACCTAGAATATATCAACCATTATACTTTGTTGAATGGTCCATGCTTGGTGTAGTTCTGTACGATCACCATTGTTATATAGTTAACCTGCGTGACGTCATGAGCTGCCCGCTCCGAGCCCGCCGGCCCTTCCGCTCTCATAATGCAAACGAAATGCAGATTTGTGAGGCTGCGCCAATTTACTCGTTAGCCAGTTAACATACCGGCACGTTGCTGGTGTCGATGTCAGCTCGGTGGGAAGGTATTTCGACAAACGACCGATTATTTTAATTGCAGTGGGTTGAAAAAAATATATTAATATTTAAATACAACTGAAGTATGTTACAACAATCATAATAATTTAAAGAATGTATCTTGACTGTCTTTTGTGGCAGGTTCGCTTTAGGGTAAATTTAATTTCTGTTCTGTTGTTGTATCTGATAATACTATTATCACTGCACAGTTTAGTTACATCTGGATGTAACAATCTTTGGTTTCTGGACACGAAAGATGAGATTGAATGGTCAGTATAAAAAGTGTTTATTAAAATGATTTGCAATATAATTGTAAATATATTATGCGTAATAATTTGCTATTAAGTGACTAACTCTCGCATTATTTTTCTGTTCCATACGAATAACAATTTTCTGTTCTTACAATAACTATGTTTTGCTTCATAGATCTATTGGTTCGTCGGATAAGAACTTTCATGATTTATACTGTTTTGTACATTATTCAAATTAGATTCGACACTACTGCCCTTGGGGTTGCACAGAATTCAGCGCTGCAGTAGCACAAGCAACAAGGTCAAAGTCATTCTCGAAAAGGAAATACTTTCTTAATAGTCATATTGTTTTTATTGGCTGGTTTCACTATCAGAAGCTCGCATAATACAAATCAAATGCAGATACACGAGAGCATGCTAATTTATTCGTCAGTATATTTAATCAGGTTCGATGCTGGTATTGATTGATAGCAGGTACCCACGGAACTCATGATGTTTATCAAGATAATAATTTTAATGTAATGTGTATTTAATTATTGTCATTAAGGAAAGCACGCAATCAATTGTGTCCAGGACATTAAGGTGTGCTGGTAAGTAAAGCATACAACGCTACATATAATTCGAGAATAAGAGTTGACCACCCTGTAGTTTACTTGGCAGTATTTAGAGTTCAGATATTGAGACATACATATGTGGCATCTGAATCTTTGTTCTCGGGTCATGGATTTTTATGGATTATGTCCATATCATCGTACATTTATTTATTTAATTGATCACTTACTAATTGCATAGTATCAGTCTCATAGTATCATATCTCATGTTATTAGTCAATATATATTCACATGAATTTATATTCAGATTTACTTTCATCCCTGGTTAAATTATGTCCATTTAAATTACCGACAGTGAGTACTTGTATATAGGACGAATTCTTTAAACATATTTATTTTATTATTTTATTATATATTATACTAGCTGTGCCCGCAGCTTCGTCCGCGTGGAATTTAACAAAAAAGTTATTTAGTAGAAATGAAAGTAGCCTAAGTTACTCCTTATTACATGAGCTACCTGCCAGTGAAAGTCCCGTCAAAAATCAGAGATTATCCGGAACAAACAGACAGACAGACCGACAAAAATTGTAAAAAATGTTATTTTGGTATATGTACCGTATATACATTCATGTGCATGTAGTAAAAAGCAGTTATTTTAATATTACAAACAGACACTCCAATTTTATTAATTAGTATAGATTTTAACGCTAAAGATAAATTATTTGTACCGGTTTAATATTATTGGGCGGTAACTTATATTTTACGGTACGTTAAACTATAGACAACATAGAGTAAACAAGATTCTTAGTGTTACAAATTTGATCACTGAATGCTTGGCTTCCAACATAAAATGAATCTCATAAAATGAAATTGTCTCACTTCAGACTATTAGCTAGTCGAACACAAGCGACTGAAACGATAAAACTGCGATCACATATTGGTACGTGCGGCTAACTGACGGACGCCGTGGTTCCCGTCCACTGCGCGTTCTGAGCGCGACCCCTTATCGTCGTGTAACATCGAACAAAGTAAATATGTATGGTGTAAGCCGTATTTTAAAAACTTCCTTTCGTAGAGGTACTGTAACTGAATAAATGTTTCTTCTTTTATGTACGTAAGTTTGAAAACTTTATTATACTTTTAATTGGTAGATATTGTTCTGGAAGTAATTAAATATTAATGATTTCGGTTTATAACTACAGATTTAATTCCATTACCTTTACTATAGCGCTTCACGAATAATAAAAGCCGATCAGAAGTTGGATCCTATTACAGCTATGTATTTTATACATAATGAAACTTTAATAAAACCCAAAAAATAACCCTTCCAACAAATTTTAATAAAAAATATGCATTAAGTTATGACAGTTGGATGTTCAGAAAAGAAATAAGGTATGAATATAAAAAAGTTAAACTAGTGGGTTAGTGCCTGATAGAAAAGAGTTGCAAAAACGCGAATTAATTTAAAATTAACATAAATGTTCTAACATAAATATCTGAAGCCGCAACAAGCTATAATCAAGAAGTTGTCTCGACAATAAAATAAAAATTGTGAAATTATTATAACCACTTATCGCTTTCTCGTTGGCGGTAATAAAAGTACTTAACCGGAACCAAGTGTTGCGGGATAATTGTCGGAATATGTTAATTTGATCTGAGCGCGTCACCTACATTAATTGTTTTATTTTAATTCCCTCCCCATTAACAATAGGGAATACTAATAGCATGAAATCATTCCTTCTCCTTTGACCGCTTAATTAGAATTTCCTTTATGTGAAATTTATGCTTAGTTTGAGTAATAAAAAATAATTAAATTTATTATACTAGTTTCAGTATAATACTAATGTGCACTCGTTCAGTTTCTATATTAAATCTCTAAATTTTTGTAATATTTACTGGAGTGTCATACAAAAAGTGGGTTCTGTTTAGAGACTATTTTATATCGGATCCAACCAGCTGTTTTGGGCTGTTATTATAAAAAAATTGAATCTCTTTATTCCTAAATTTTATAAACTAGGTTTTTAAAATCATTTAATACACTATCTTCCAGTCAGATATATACATAAACTGAAAAGATTGGAAGGAAGAAAATAAAAAAATGTGTACATTAAGTATTTTTAGAAAATTTTAATGTCACATTTTTTGTCTCTGTCTGTCTATTTATTTTTATTTATATTTATTTTACAAATCGGACAGAAATCATTGATGAGCTTTAGATGATACTTGCTATATTTTTTACTTACGTTATGGGTCATTGTACAGGACACTTTTCATCCGGGGAACTGTATATATTCCCATGGAATAGGAAACAATAATTAATAGTGCGAGCATCCTATTAAGAGGGTAGTAAACAAAGCTATGGCTAATTTTCAACAGTTATTTAATAAACTAATATTTTTTCCAATTAATCGAACTAAAAACCCTGATCCTTAAAACAACAAATTGGAACATACATTGCATTTGCCCAATATTTAATAAAAATGATTGTTCTTTCTAACGCGGATTTATTTGTAAACGTAAGACGTAAGGTTTTTAAACCGGTGTGAGTGCGGGTGACTTTATTGGTAACTTTGCTCTCGATATAGGGTATACGATAAAATAAATAAATAAACGTCTACACACTCTCACCCCCGCGCTCGGATTCCGCGTGTGGCGGGTGGCATGGACATACACCAATACGACATCACACACACCCATGACCCGAGAACAAACATTTATCTGTCACATAAATGTCTGCCCCGGCCGGGAATCGAACCCGGGACCCCACGCTCGGCAGGCAGGGTCACTACCAACTGGGCCACGGGGTCGTCCATGTCCATTGATTGTGTTGCATAATTTCTTTATTGATTAATTGATATATTATGCATTTGTTTCCAGTATTTAGTATTTACTAGAAAATCAACTATTTCGATATTCACAACACATACGAACGAATATTGAACGATTATTCCATGAACGTAACTCAAATGCATGCGTACGTTTCATAGCCAGCACATGCTAGTAGTACCAGGGTCGCAAAAACAAATAAGTATCCCGAGCCCCAAACAGCAAGTGACGTATGTAACAAACATCCATTAGGGAAGTTTGCAAATGTTTGGCCAGTGTCGCAAATGAAGAATAGTTTGTAACTCTCGCTAGTGCACAACTCAAATCTTTTTTATGTTTCGTACTGAAATATAAACCCGCAGTGAAGCTGGTGTGACGTGGACGTTGCCATTCGTTACCAATAAAATAAACGGCACATTGAAATGGTATGTATGTTAAATTATTAGACGAATCGATATTAATGTATGGCAGCGATGCGACCAATCAAATAATTCTATATATCACATCGCTTCACAACAAATTGTTCAGCTAAAAATTCCATTCGTATACGATGCTAATTGTAATTGAGACCTATTTTAATCAAATAGGAAAAAATATTTACACAATTAAAATAACATTAATCAGATGCGCACAAAGCATAAAACTAGAGACTCTTTTGTATAAGATAACCAAAGAGCTCAATAAATGAATTTTAAAATTATGTAATTATTAAGAATACTAACAACCATTGAGACGAAATATTTACGAGTGAGCTTGCCGTTCCAGAGCGGAATACAACAATGGTATTACAATATGCACTAGCAGTGGTAGCCACTTCCTGACAGATAAATCAATGAGCAACTGACAGCTGATAATAGAAAAAAAACTGAAGCAACGTCTGGAATAGTCAATACATAACAACGAATATTATTTATTTGCTAGAAATCAAACCAACGACCTTAAACTTGGTAAGCAGAATCAACAGAACTGGTCAGCAGGATAAATATAAAGATATATTAAATATTATTTTGGAGAGTTCGCCAAACACTCGTTCCAATCTCAGTCAAATGGTGGCCGGTGTTCCCTACGTCCATAAAAGTTAATAACTGCATCAGAAATGCGTTATTCGTGTCGGGAGATATTTTAAAGCCGTGCATTTTACTGTCGCCTCAAATAGTTATGGATGCAATGGATGTAAGCATAGAGGATGGTGCGGAGTTTATAGGTTTTAAAAAACGCCGGTTTTGGCTGCGTTCCAGCATAAAGAAACTTGTTATGGACAGGTATGGGGTAGCTAATGGTTTGCAGGTATCGAAAATCTTAAAACCGTTTGAATGTTCAAATATTTTATATGTCGAACTGAATTCTACATTGAAAGGATGTAAGTTTTGAAAGCACTACCAATAAATGGTTACATAAAAGTCATCACGGTATCAGCGACGTACTCTCAGTCACGAATAAATCTACGATTATTGGAGCTGGTGCGTATGATGGTGTACACACGTGTCCTTTCTAGAAAGTAGGCAGAACCCATGACTAATTATTACATTTAGTCACCGGTTGTACCTACTTTCGGGTATAGGTTCTGTTTTTAACTGCAACTCATTAGGGAATTTCTAATAAATACGCATTCAACTCAAGCCGTCAGCCAATGAGCGCTTCATTAAAATACAAATCTTTATTATTATCACGGATCGATAACGAAAGGCAACAAAGTTTAAATTTCAATTAACACTTGCAAAGCAATTTTTATTATGAAATTTTGTTCCCAAATCATCACAATGTTGCCGTGGAGTGCAAGACAAACTTGTTTACCCAGTTTGCACCGTCCTTCGTCCAACTTACAAAATAAAATTAAGTATAACAGCCTTGCCTCGACTCCAGCGAACTGCAAAGCAATTTCGAACTGAAGAATAATAACATTATACGTAACAGCTCGACCGTGAAACTTTTTATTAGTAGTACCCTCCTTGTCCGGTTATAACCGGATTTGGGCTAACTAGTTTCGGAGACAAATCACCCGGCCGGGTTAGGGTAATGGCACACGATATACGCTAATGGCGTCTTCGCTTACAAATTACTCTGTGAAGTGTTTACAGGAGTGCGGCGGGTACAGCTATCGAAATTTATGTTATACCTAGCTTCGTCCGCGTGGAATTTAACAAAAAAGTTATTTAGTAGAACTGAGAGTAGCGTAAGTTACTCCTTATTACTTCAGCTACGTGCCAGTAAATGTCCCGTCAAAATCAGTCCAGCCGTTTCAGAGATTAGCCGATACAAACAGACAGACGTACAAAAATTGTAAAAAATGTTATTTTGGTATATACACCGTATATACATTAATATGCATGTAGTAAAAGGCGGTTATTTTAATATTACAAACAGACACTCCAATTTTATTTATTAGTATAGTATAGCTACGCCGTTCATTCTCTATAACAAAGCCATCGTTTGATTCGATATGAATAAAAAAAAATTGAGTACATCTTATGCAGCTTCATTTGTTCTTCATAGTAACGTTCGAGTGTGATCAAACAATTGTTATTAAACCCTCAATCGAGAATCATTTTGAAACATAATATATTTTTCCACGTATGAGGATATTTTACAGATATTGTAATTTTGCATTGTATATCGCATTGATTATTTAATGTTATTTTTATGTCTCATATTACAATAAAAATGAAAACGAAATTTGATGATGGTGACAGGCGGTGATGGCTATTATACTAGCAAAGAGGCCTACTAGTTCTTAGCAGAGGCCTATGTCCACCAGAGTATTGAAAAGGGTTAATGATTATAATTATAACTTAAGATTTTGTATATTTTTCTGTCTTAATGTGTTGTGTGACATCGCCCTACTCGAGATGGTATGCTGTGTAAGTGATCCGAGAAAAAGTTTAATATTGGTAAAAGTTCCGAACTCTAGCGCCGAGATGTAGAATCCAGAGAGTTGTGCTCACCAAACCGTGACTTAATTATGTGTATCAGTTACCTCGGATACCTTTACGTTGGAAAACATTAACCGAGATAGAGTTCAAATTGTGGGTTGCGTAATTGCTTGTGCTTTGTGATGTAATAAAATTAAAAGAATTTGTTTAATTTGATCAATGTAGTAAAAAATTAAGGTTAAAATATCCTTCACCCATTTTAGTACATCCCCCTAACAAATAGACGAGGCAATGATACCAAGCTCAGCCAGTTAGGGGTGTCTAGGCTGTGTATCCTATTTTTACACTTTATTATGGAGCGGGTACTCACGATACGTTTTTTATTTTTTTTTGCCAATACTTGGACCCATTGCATGGATCGTGGTCGCGGCGAAACTGTGATGGCGGGGAGAAACCGTCGACAAGCTAGCGGTAGATTAATCTACCTACCGTACGTCTAGATCGTTTTTCTTTCCTAGTTACCGTATCACGACACACGACACTTGGTGTATCTTCACGCACTAAACTTTGCACTTTATGTGTTTCACATAAACTTACCCCTGTACTCCACCTTTGTGCTAACTTAAAAGCATCTTCCCTGTTGAAGTTCCTGGGGTGTTTCTTGATCTCTATCGCCTCTCTTCCTAAACGTGGAAAGTAATGTCGCTCAGAGGAGATCACTTGAGAGCTATGTAATTCGATCCAGTGGTTAGAACCTGAGTTGAGGATGTGTTCGGCTATCGCGGATTTCTTCGGGTCGTTATTTTTGACTGTGCTTATATGTTCCTTTATACTTTGGGATATAGCTCATTTTGTTTGTCGTATATAAAAGCTCCCACAGCTACAATCAACCTTATTGACTCCGGGACACGGGCATGGAATCGTGTCTTTAGGTGAGCGAAGATAGGCTCCAAGCTTCTTATAGGGCATAAATATACATTTTATATTATACCTTCTACCCGGGATCCTACCTATATTATCCTTTACGCCCTTCACATACGGGAAATATGCGGATTGTCTTTCCACTCTGCTTGTTGTGTTATATCTCAGTTCAGGTCTTCTGGTTATAAGTGCGTGGCCATTGCGGCGCAGGACCTTATCCAGGTGTTGCAACTCCTGCGCCAGAAGATCCCTATCACACAGTATCCTAGTCTTATCCTCAGTAATTCCTGTTCTTCGTTCGTGGTAATCATGTTTATTCATACTCAATTTCAAAATCTTTATTTCGTGAAAATTTGTATAATTCTATTATTTTCTCTTTTTTAATTTTTCAAAGACATTATTTTTTGTATTTCATAAACATTTGACAATAAACAAAAAACCCCACAGGAAACGATAAAAAAATTACAATAAGAATAATATAAGTTCCATAAAACCGACGTACCGGTAAACATTTCAGGCCATTCTCATTTTTATACCATTTGCATAAGACCGGGCATCGCATACATTGACTTTATTACCTGCGTCACCGATTATCCCATTGTTTTGTAAGGAATGTTGAACTGACGAGAAAAGCATAGAGATTTTTGGAAAACCGTCGTCGGCCGTCAACGTGACATTTGGTTTTCGAATATGTAAACGAGGCTCGTAATCGTTTTGACCAACAATACTTCGTTGAGAGACATTCCATTTCATTTTCATGAGTACTATTTAATAAAACATTTTTATGTAAATTGTATCATTCATAATATCGCTAACACAATTAATAGAATCAACCTGTAGTTCAAGTAAATTAGTAAATAAAGTAACGGTACAGGAGTAATACAAAAACACAAGTAATATAAAAAAATTATCAATTCCTATATAGGTCAAAAATTATTTGATGTTTATTTGTTACTAAACAAACCAGTTGGGTATATGGGACACGGTGACATCTATCTTTCCAACATTCGTTGCGTCGTGATAATGCTTACTATATACTTAGTTTTTCAACGAAATCATAGATCGCACAGAAACTTTATGATTCAACTTTTAATTTTACTGTGGTTAATATTAAAATAAATATTTATTTAATATAATGCATTAATATTCAACAAAAAAACTGTATTAACATTAAGTGTCATCCATTATAAGTTTAAAAAATGTATTTGAACTTGAGTAGATAAATAAAAAGTATGTATTTTAATAACTATTGAAATTTTACACAAGATATATAAATAAATTTACATAGGGAAAGTGTAACCTAATAGTAGGAATTTAAAAACAATAATTTATTACACAACATATATTTAGTATTGTATTTTATAATATAATTCTATAAAAAAATCCCGTTTCCAAAAGCTGATTAATATTTAATGATTTTGACACAAATATTGTTAAAACACCGCCGAATACCAACCAAGTTACAAATTATTTACCATCATTGTAAAAACATATTGGTTTCCATTTATAAATTAATGGTTGCGAATAATCGGATAAAGGTAATTATGGGTCGATTGAGTCAGATTGAGACCAAACAAGTCGTTATGTGTTCATATCGGTCGCGTTACAAATGGCCTCGTAAAACGTTACTCTCCGATATAAATGCTGATAAAACCCACTGAAATACAAACGAGCATTAATATGGAAACTGAACATTATTGCTTTTAATATTCAGTAGTATTTACAGATATGTAATTTATACATATATACAACGAATATGATAACAGCAATGAAGCTAGAGGAGCTTGTCCGAAGACAAGCGGACTCGCCATCATTCAATTCATTATCATAATCACAACACATGGTGAGTTCTCACATTCAAAAGGGTTAAGATTACTTGACTACGCTGGATAAGTGCAAATTAGCCGAAGCTTCCTTGCATGCAAATTTCCAAATGGTGTTACCCTTGACCCAAATAGTCGATAAATAATATTTATTACGCATATAACAAAAAAACTAGAGGTGCGCGAAAGATTCTAAGCCGTGTCGGTAGTACGAAAAACCGTTATTGTACCACTAAGCTGTCACGACTTTAGTCTATTAACATTTGGGCATTTTACATTATTGTCCTAGAAAATATGTCCCTACCAAATTGAAAGCACTTAGAGGCGCAAGGAAAATTGTGAAGGCTGGTTTATTCACTTTGATGAGTTATTTTTTTACCAAATTGAAGTAGCATTAATATCAAATGATACACTAACAAACATTTGGCAAGTGTTCACCTATTATGACTTATTGTGTCTGGCACGGTTCTCAAAACTTGTTAGTTCTTTCAATGTTGTTGAGCTAGATCCACCCCTTCGTTCTTTACAAAACTTTGGTTACATGTCAGATAACTGTGGCCTATTGCTACCATATATCATCACGTGAATAACTTGTTGTTTGTATTTTTACCGAAAAATGATGTATGTGATCCATTAGCCCTGCTGCTGCCATACCAACAAAAAACAAACGATTCCCTCGTTATCTTTACAGGTTCCACACAAGGCCACGAGATGGATGGGTGGATCATCTGATGTAGTGAAACAATTACTTTACATTAGATTATATGTTACAGTTTGATATCAAATATTGTTTTTTTCGTCTATTTGTTACTTTCTTAACAATTGACCCAAACGACGGACCCGAGAGCATATACAAAACTTTTAATGTTATCTGTAATTATTATTTACTTGCAGATATAAAAGTATTTAGTTTTTGCCTAGAATACTTAACAAGGCATATATTTCGAAACAACTTTACCAAAGAAATCTTATTTGAATTTCGCTTACCGGCGCCCAGTCTATATAGTTACGATAAGTTATGACCTGCTGGGGACTTGATATTATCCAGATAGCAAAGTATAGGATGAGATCGGATAAAAAGGGATGGGAATCAATTTAAATAATTAAGCTATAAAATTTGCATGTCTAGTTAGGTTACAACCAGAGACCCTATATATCATAGAAATGGCCTATTTGTTTATCATATTGAAGTAGCCAATATTTTGCAGTACACTTGTTGTTTCCCTAACATATTAAATAACAGGACTTCCGAAATTAATCTCCTCATCATAAATAATAGTGCATTCAGTATATGAGAATGAAGGCTAGTCTAGTTTGACGCCTTTATTCTGGAGACTTGGAAAATGTCATTTATTTTTCAGCTAGGGCGTAGTAAATAATTCGAATCATCCAACATGGGAGATACCACAGCCTTATACGTTGCATAACGGTGTCCGTCAAGCGTGACATTTTTTTGATTATGCATGCCGACCATTTCCATGCTACCTGATATATGGTTTGGAATATATTGTAGTTTCGGCAACTACTGTATAATGTCGTTTTATACGTTTTTATTAATGAAGCTTATGGTTAAATAACTTTTTTCTCTGTAGCGCTTGTTTAATTTTGGCAATAATGCAGTCGGTTTATTAAATTACACGTTTATTTATAACCTGATATACAACTTTAGACATATGAAGCTATGTATGAATATGTCTAATAAAATATTTGTTCAATTTGGTTTTCCATAAAACTATTTGTGGTCTAACATTATTGTATATGATACTCGTGACACTGACTCCCATTTCATCTCCTTTTTCCAACGAGCGTTATTCACGATATGGACACATCGTTTCTATTAAAACTCTGCTCTATGGCCATCCGCTGAGTGTAGGCTGTACGCCGGCCGACCACTTAATTTGAGATCCGTATCGGGTCGCAATATAAAATGGTATGAAGTTCGCGTGTCGGATATTTTTATGCTGTTAGGGATACGAACATACTTTGTTGCATACGAATGACAAATTTACGATTGACTTTTATTTTACTATAAATTTGTGTAAATATTGATCGTGTACATCTTGGCGCCGGCTTTTTTTTGTATATGAATAGTAAATATAAATGATTCCATATCGCAGAGGTTATAAGAAAATGAATTCAGTTGATCTTACTAATAAAGGAAACTGAGGAGTGTATACACTCATCACTCAGCCACAGAGTGGCTTTGAAATTTTATTTTTTTGAAATTATATTTAGGTATAATTTACCTACAAAAAATCTTAGGAGCCACTGTCGCAGTAAACAGCCTATCATTAGCTCAACGCCACATTAATTTGTACACACATACAGTTCCACGTTCATATACTCACTCTTCTTTTGATTAACCTACTGTATTATTTCCGCGAATTATGTATAAAATATTCTTTTCAATCGGACGTCATCAGATGTTGGATATTTTTGTTTCAATTTGCGTCGAAACCCACTAAGTTAATACTGTTAAGTTTTTTGGAAATCAAAATCCCTGTTTATAAATACATCATTATATATTATTGCAATAAGGTATTAATTTAATTAACTTAGCTTGAGTATCCGAAGAGACGCAACTTTCTACACGGCCTTTGGAATAAGTTAAATAAATATTGCTATTGCAGTTACATATTTAATAATATATTTTCTTTATATTTTTTTTTGTTTGGTGGCCATTGACGAGTTTTAGGGTTGTCAATAAAAAAAGCTTTCTGAAAACCTATAAGTTCTCCATATATAAATAGGTTTATGTATTTAATTATATAAATCACTACGTAATAGTGCATGTTATATTGACCTGACATTACATCGGGCGCTAGGGTGTACGAGATTAGAAGCAATTCAAATTCAAAATTCAAGTTCATAATAAGTTGATCAAAGCCTGTTTTTGTAAGTATCACTTTGACACTGAATGTACAATACACGTACCGGTGGATCTAGGAACTATTGAAAAATTACCTCTCATGGGTCACCTTGCTACGTGTTCAATGAATTTATTCGGCTATAATAGCTTGTCTATAAAAATATTCATTCGGAATTCTTATAAAACCACTACATAATTTTATTTTCATATGATACAAGTTTTAATAATTACACAGTGTTAACGTTACAAGTGTTTGGCCGGACAAAACATTTTTACAGCAATTGTCACATTTCAATAATCAAAAGTAGTAACGGGATACATTGATGCTTGTTTTGACCACAGTACTGTGGGACAGAATGTAACGTGGCCGGATGAGTCCGTTTAACTAATGAGACGTGACCTAATCGATTCGGTATAATCTGAAAATTCAGTTTGCGGTAAAATCAGCGGTTTGTAAACTTTATAGAAGCCATAAAAGTTAGTAAATAACATGAGGTGTTATTAAGGCTATTCTATATTATGTATGGTTCTTAAAGATCCTTGAATTTGTTAATGATGGTTAAAAGAAAAATCATCCTTAATCATTGTAGATTTAATGGATTCGACGCAAAGCACTTATTATTGTTTATATGTACGTTGGTATATACTCTTATTTATTAGACGATTTCCTACACGTTTTGTTCGCGGATGTTTGTAATTTTTGTTATATTAAACACAGCAATATTTTGAGTTTCTGCCACCACGGGTATTATTTATATACTCACACCACACATGACGTAATTTTTTGTCGCCTACATTGTTCTCTGTCGTTTCGTTTTAAGCAAGTTGACGCGAAGAATATTTTATGACGTAATTACATCTCCTGTTTCATTGCATTATGTAAGGTTCCATAAGAAACAAATAAACGCAAATTCGTACAAAGTAGCACAAAGCAATTCTATCCAGTTCTCCTGTAAGTGGACAAACAGGCAATGAATACAAATCAAAAGTACAAAGAGCTTTAGTGATTTCTAGTAACTCATAGTAAACTGGTATAAAAGTAGTTTTGTAGAAATGTACTAGAAACGTTCAACGAAACTATTGTACCTAGTGAGCGGACTTGTAAAGTGAACTGCAATTATATTTTAAAATCATTCCGCAGAAGATTCGCATTCCGCAGTGCGATAGAACTCGCTTCAAACAATCAATGCGGAAGTGCGGACTGAACGGGCTCCGTGCAAAACGAACTTTCGCAGTTAACTTCCTCGTCTAAATCCCAGTTCACAGTGACGCTTTCTGTTTAAATAATAACAGATCTATGAAAATGAATATAATTTGATGGGAACATTTTAAAATATAGTATATATCAGTAAAGGATGATTTGTATGTGTGTGTGACAGAAAAATGGTATTTATTATTACTAACACATTCTGGTGGTAACTTAGTTACATTCGTAATTGTAAGTGATTCAATGGCTAGTTCTTCTGACACTTTTTATGTAAGTATGATATAAAAAGTACAATTCATGCAAAAAATTTGATTGATATTTAGGATACAAAATTGGTATGGTATACTTATTTATAAATATTTTATTGGTTAATATAACTGGCAAAACACAAATAACGTTGTCTTGTCTGAATTGGAAGGCGCGTAATCTAGAAGCTATTTTACAATCACCTCATGGGTAGGGAACCGTAACACCAAATTCATTATCGACACTTTAGCAGTACTGATGTAAACGGGATCTCGGTGTATGTGGCCCGGTCGACGGAGATTTTATAAGTCGCACGCTGGATACCAATTTTTCCACATTCTATTACGTTCTAATTTTTGATGACAGAGAAGATGTCTAATCATAGTCGAGTTGTGTGTGAACAAATTTATATTTTTTTAGGTAAATAGCCTACAAACGAGCCGATGAGTCACTTAATGGTAAGTGGTCACCGTCGCCCATTGGCATTAGTAACACCAAGGGAATCACTAATGCGTTTTCGGCCAAGGAGGAAGAAGAAAGAAAGTGCTGGCTCTCGAGCCCCCGGCCGGAACACGATGTGTCGTGTGGCGGCTGATTCAAGGAGGGTGGTAGCTAGCCAGGCGGGCTTCACGGAAATATAATAATACCAGTAATAATATTATTGACTTAATAATTATACTGATAATAAATATAATCGTTACGCGAAACCCTACCATCAAGCAGGCTGGCTTCTGTCGCCTCTTACGATACTGTTCTGCCAGCATGGGGTTGGGGGGAGTATTCTGGACCGCCCCGATATGGTCTAAATATATTAATATAATAATTGAAAACATTATATGTTCACCATAATAATTATCATTCAAATTGTGTTAATGATTCTAAATCTCAAATGTATAAGTATATATATATATATGTATATGTGTAATGTATATATGTATATTAAGTGCGTTCTGTAAATCTGAGTAGGAAAAAAAATCTCCTCGGCAGTTATTGCCGCTTCTTCCTCCGGGACCACTAACGGTAGGAATTTGTTAAAGCAATGGCGCAGTTTGTCTTCTTTCGCCGTTTCTTCTCCTCGTTGTTAAAGCACCTTTTCGAAACGGTGGTAGAAGCAAAAAAATGACGTTCATAAATGTATTTACTGAATGCCTATATGATTAAATGATTTTGAATTTGAATTTGAATTTATCTCTCGAAAAATGTTTGTAAAAAACCAACTTTGAATTAATATTATTACATTCATTCATTTGTATCCTCATTATTGATTTGAAGAAATATTTGTCGTGTCTGCCCGCTTGGGATCGTACCCGGGTTTCTTAGCTCGCAGACAAAATTACCACCTATTGGACTGGAATATAATAATACGAAGATCATATAATTTTAACACATAATCGTAATAATAGTTCATCGATTTAAAAGAACTTTCGGGCATTTTGGCATTGTTTCGTGAAATTTCCAAAACACTGTTTTCTTTACAATGTTGTTATTAAATTTTTTCCAAATTTTTGCATCTCTCGACATATAAAATAATGACAGTGTGCACACATCACAACGCATCCGTAGATTGCATTTGAAAATAAACTTCGCGATTCATCAAGCTCTCTTCATAATCGACCTATTCAGCTTTGTGTACGCGCGTCGATGGACTTCGATTATGTATTGAATTTCACATTTTATTTCTCCACACGAACTTTACAGCAAACATTTTTGCTTTTTCATGTTTGTGGCTTTGAAAGTATTTTAACCTAATTGGACTACTGCGCCACTGCGGTAATGTAACGGTGCATGGAGAGAGTGTTCTGTGATATAATTTTGAGATAAGGTACTTTAATAGAGAGAGCCGAGGAAACGAGGTAGTTAAGTTTGTACCGCTACCTTAAACTGTACAGACTTATCACAGTTGTAATGTTATCTTATTAGTTTTTACTCGCAAACGAATACGGCCTTAGATTTGCACCACAGACGTACAGACGTAATGCAAAGCATATTATTAAGGTTACAGTAGGTATCGAGTGTTGGTACTAACAGTATTAGTTTGTGCGTCGGAGCTCTTATAACTATTTAATTGATGTATCAGACATCCTTTCGATTAGTGTTTGTCAAAATCAACTTCGAATGAATATTATCTCATTAATTAATACATTCAAAAAATTACTAACATACATTCTCAAATCTTGCCTTAACGGTTCTATACGTTATATTATACGGTTGTATTTAAAAATCGGCCGCTGGGAGATCAAAGGCCTCCCAATTATAAGCCACTGGATATAATTTTAACCAAATAATATTTCAATGCTCATTACATTGTAAAGCGTTGTGAATCTGGCAACTGAAAAAGAATTCACCACAACTTTCTTTTAATTCCCTTCCTACATCGTATTATACGTTTGTGAAACTCTTCAAGACCTGATCCTCTGACCTTTTCCGCTTAACCGCCGCCGAGGAGCGCTCCAGTTCGGGAGGACCCTCGCACACTCTTAACCTCAAATGTCTGACCTGGAAACTTTGTAACTCGTAGGTTTATTAGGCGATTTTTTTATAGATAATTAATAAATGTATGTTACTTGAAATATAAAAATCAAGTGAAATGAATCAACAGCTCTACGTAGCCGTCACTACCATACCTTGTGTTATATAGAGACTTATGTGTTACCGAAGGTCGCATTAAAAAGCTTCGCATATTAATTAAATAGTCATAATATATATATTACAATAACTATAAAACTGTATTGGGACCAAATCTATATATAGAATATTTTTGGGCATTTTATCGTAAGTGTGTAATGTAATTTGTTATCGATGTAGAGGCCAAAACAATTTTTTGAATGCACGACATTAAAAACCATACTCTACATTTTACTTTGTCACGTCTATATTTACAAGTAATGAAACAAATCAATTACCAATTAATTTCACTTTTTTCTCGATATATTCGAACTTACTCTCTTATTTCACTGTTAATTATTTGATAATGTGTCAATAGGCGATTGGTTAAAATCGACTAATTTAATTTCCCACGTTCGGAATAATATATTTGGTTGATTTAAATGAATTTTGGCAAATCCAGCCATTTTCTGTTTATAAAATAGAAAATAGAAATAGAACATATTTATTCAGTTTAAGACTTAATATCTATTACAAAGTTAGTCTTATATTATATGTCATGTATTATGTTAGACACAAAAGTGTATTTTACAAAATTATAGGAACAAAACATCTTAGTCTTAAATTGTGTGTTTGCTAAACACTAAATAGAATTTTTTTCCTTAAAAATATAGATACAAAACATATTTCCAGTTTTAGAAACATAAATAGTTATAATATAATTTATAATCAGAAATAATTTATTAATGCCGATTTCTGATATTGAATACACCAGTTACGATGTACGTTTTAAATTGGCTCTCATATTAGAAGAGATTGTGTAACATTTTCAATTCAAATAATATTGTGACGTGTCAGGGTGCCTATGTTCTTGGGAACGCCAAAATAGTTCCACAGAGAATTTATTTATGTTATTACGCCGTTGACTTGTTAACTATTACCTTTATTACACTTCATCGCCGATCGATAGTGGCAGTTGCACCCGTTGATCGCAGGTGATTCATTCGTAGAAATATTTCATTGCTTTCGTATTCTAAAACCGATAGGACTATCGATGACGCAGGTAATAAAAATCCGTATTCGACATAGGTCTTATGCACAAGGCTCGGAGGTAAAATTAGTATAATTTGTTCGAAGTTTTATGGCACTTATTGTTTTCCACGAAACTCTTTCGAGTCTTTGTAACAATATTTATAATAACGAGCAAAGAGAAAGTAAAATACTATAAATACTTCTTGTATGATTAAATCTGTTCTCAAATTTTGAATATTGACCTTTGACATTTTTACGTGATGATAATATGGCTATTTTTTATTATTATTGCTTAACTTAAATATTGCTTACTGCACTACAAAAATATATTGATTCGAACCGAAACTACATCATGTGTCAAATGTGTCAAAATATGTCAAATGTGTAATGTTAAGTTTTAAAAAATGCGTAAGTGTAAAATGCTTTAACCACTTTTTCTTGTGGCGCATTCTACTTAACAAGGAACGGGATGTTAGCGCTTCTTTTATACGTCATCGTGGTCTCTAACATTCACATCTGGCAATTTTTGTTCGTTAGCTAATTTACTTGGCTAGCTAGTTTTCCCCCGTCTTAAATCAATCGTGAAACGGTTCCAATGTAATTTTGTTGGTATGTTGGCCAGGCACCTAACGAGCGAGTTCATTGCTTCTTCTGGCCGACAAAGCATAGCCGATCTTTGATGTTACAAATGTGTCTATTTATAATATACGAACACGAATATGACACCAAAAAGACCCATGACCCCAGAACAAACATTTATCTGTCATATAAATGTTTGCGACGGGCGCGAATTACCCGGGACCCCTCGCAGGCAGGCAGGGTCAATACCAACTGGCTTACGGGGTCGTCAGGTGTTACTGTTTAATAGAATTAAAGTAATTTTTAATATATGTATGTAAATCACTAAAAACTCATATAATAATTCAGTTGAAATTTCCGAAATTTTATGGAACACGTAACACAATCTGGCTTATTGCTTGATAGGTTTACAGAGGGCACACTTGAATAAAAAATGATAATTTAAATAATGGGCACGTCCAAACCGTATCAAGGTGTAGTTGGAAAGGGAACGTATAAAAACTAAAAAATGTTTGACCGGAGTGACTGGATCAGTTGAACGATAGAATTCAGATATGCTCCATTAAAATACATAATGTTGCCATATTAAGAGCCAACACATCTTGACAGCGAACTCACCTAACGCATGCAAGGGGAAGCCGCGTTTGTTTTTACGAATATTGTAGCTATTACAAGATTGGTTTTCGCGACCGGTTACGTTTCACCTTGCATATCGATAGCAGTTACGACTATATTAATTCAAATAACATATAACGAAAATGATTCAAATATCTTCAACCCTAATTTTAATATTCTGTTCAAACAGATATATTGAAAATCTATTATAATATATTTTGATTATTACTAGGTGATTTTGTTTACTAATCAGTATTAGAAAAATAATTCCTTGTTGATATACTTTATATACTATGATATCCTAAATGTTAATTATATAGTAACACTTTCGCCAAGTACTGACAGAGTACATATCACATTACATCACATCAAAACATTGAATAGTACAAATACTGTTTTCAGATTACAACTAATGTTCAAGAGACATTGATAGCAGACTGACATCCAGTAGACGCGGAGCTCTTATTTGTTGCTTTTAAAAGTAATACAAAATTAGAGGTGTAACTAACTCCAATCTTTTGATCCAAACTTACCTCGCGATCGATCCCTCCCGTTGACGGACCTTGGATTCTGTACCATCCAATTCGATTCCAATAGTACTCGTGTAGGATGGTTATTTATAGTTTTTTATTTATTTCCTGCGAGGGTGCTGACCATCTTCTTCCTACAATCAACTGTGAAACATTTTTACATATTTCGATTGCAGTTCGGGTGGTCGCACATGGGTAACACCTTTGTTGTTACGAAGGACCATGTGACATGTGGTAACCGGTTATCATCAGTGCCCCGTCTGCTTAATTACCGGCTACTTACAAAAAAAATGCCACAAATATTTTAAGTATGTATACGACAGTAGCATTGACAACGCCCGAGGAAGTTTGAAAAATAATACACAATAACTTAAGTGAACTTCAAACCAGCAAGTCTCGGTCGAGTGTCGTTGTCTGTTTACGAACGCTCTGAAGAAAGTTCCCAACTGTTCCGGGAACAGCGGGACAGGTCGTATTGTAGAAATGGATTTATTATAATACCGGTAACCGGCCGTAGCTTCGCTTTGGTAAATGTCATTCTTACGTTCTGTTATGACCCTCATTTCTACGCTCATTATGCTTAAATCAGCTTAAAACAATCTAATAACTTTCCTTATTTAAAAGTCCACAATCGTCTATTGTTTCTGTTGTATTATTTCATATTCAATTTAAAATCAGTTAGATCTTGGACACCGTCGCGAACAGTCGCCTAAAAGTTGGGAAATCATAGCCCTTCATTGTTAATAAAAATCGCGATGTAATGTGTGTTAAATAAATTAGTTTAGTGGTGAAAAGTAATTCTTTTTTAAAAAGGCTGTAAGACAAGGCCGTGTAATACACAGTTCGCCAATTGTAATAGCACTGGAAACAGTTGTTATTATTCATCATATTGTGATTAAAATAACCTTTTTCATGCATCAATCCATCTATTGGTAAACCCAAATACATCTGTGCATTTATTTTGGACTTTTGCATTCAGATAGACAGACAGATACATCGGTTTAGAGTATGTAGTGATTAATCGTTCTGCGCATGTTGCAGCATAATTCATATAAAATCTGTCAATTCGTGGTAATAAAATGTTTGCTCAAACGAATCAGAATTTTCAGTGAATCAATTTTAAGATCTATTTATTATGTTAAACCTTAATATATCTACAAATTAACTACAGCACCACGTAACGATCCAACGGCTCATTCACCAGTAATAAAACGTACTGCACTAGTTATATCCTTTTTAAAATATAGCCCCATATTTCACACTGAACCATATAAAGTGAGTCTCACACGAGCTGCTCTGAGGAGACACTTTACTCAGTATTTTTAAATTTCCACAACTTTTATCGGTCCCCACGTGCTCGCTACGCCACCGGGTACTGCGCCGCTCGGCGCTACGAGCTAGTGTCTCTACCAAATAATGTGCTACGAGGCGACGGCTTTTACGTAGGAGAAATTGATAATAAAAAATAAATTTTTGTGGTCTATTAAAACAAGTTCAGATATCTGATAAGATAAGATATTTACATATTCAATAAAGTAAGTGCAATGAATGCATTGTGTTCCGTGAAGCCTGCCTGGCTAGCTACCACCCTCCTGCTTGAGTCAGCCGCTAAACGACTCGTCGTGTTCCGGCTGGGGGCTTAAGAGCCAGTTCTTTCTTTCTTACCTTCCTTTCACTTCCTGGCCAACAACACACCAGTGAATACTTTGGTCTTACTGATGTCCATGGGCGACGGTGACCACTTACCATCATGTGGCTCGTCTGCTCGTTTGTCGGCTATTAACATAAAAAAATAACCTTGTAACAATAAATCGTTAACCTATTTCATAAAACTAATTCTAATTAAAATAATGTAAGTTATAATAAAATAATTTTGTTTATGACTTTTCTATTTTACCTAATATGATTCTTATTTAATCATATCACTCCAGCGTGACATTAAAATTGTTCTCCGTATAAAACGTGCTCAGAGGAAAGTAAAACGAAGTGTTTTTTCCTACTTATACGTTTTATTGCTTTTGTACTCCGTTCGTGTATTGCAGACAACTCGCAACGCTTCGAGAAAAACTACATGTCTATGATGACACGCAGACTCTCGTAGCACGGCTACGGATCTTAAACACTTTATGCTCTATCCATTTGTTACAATACCGTGAAAAGTTATTTAAAACATTATATTTTTTTTTACGTATAATAAGTTTTAGCTTGAGAACAATTCCACCTGATGATAGGCGGTGACAAAGTCTAAGATGTTCAGCACCGTAACATACAAGCATATTCACTCTCCTCTTGAAGACACACAATACAAGGAGATGGGAACGATCGAGGGGTAACGGAAACCCACACGAACAAGTCCAAGGCTTATAGATGAGATTTGGCAGCATAAGCCGTATTGGGGCGGCTTAGAATACTACCCCCAATCCCATGCTGGCAGAACAGGGTGTCGTATGAGGCGACAATACCCAGCCTGCTTGGTGGTAGGGCTTCGCGTATGGATTATATTATCGGTATTATTGTTAAGTTATTAATATTATTACTGGTATTATTATCTTTCCGTGAAGCCTGCCTGGCTAGCTACCACCCTCCTGCTTGAGTCAGCCGCCAAACGACTCGTCATGTTCCGGCTGGGGGCTTGAGAGCCAGTACCTTCTTTCTAACCTTCTTCTCATTTCCTGGCCGACAACGCATCAGTGATACCGTTGGTCTTACTGATGTCCATGGGCGACGGTGACCACTTACTATCAGGTAGCTGGTCTGCTTGTTTGTCGGGTATTAACATAAAAAAAAATCAGCCCAAATATGACAATAGTACTCCATATATGGTCGAGCCTAGACTTTGCATAGGGTTAAAAACTATTTCGGTTTCAGTACCGCCGCAGCTTCGCAAGGACCCCGAGTTTTTTCGGAACCACTTTAGCTTTGGACTCGATGAACTGACTAAAGTTGAAGTTCGGAAAAACTTCAACACCCAACACTTGAAGACGGTCAGTGCATTCTGAGGATACATTTTAAAAGTAGGTGTCAAAATGAACAGGCTCCTCTTGTCGATGAATAGATACATCAGCGTTTTTGTGCCGTTGAATCCCACTAGACTGTCAATTATCAATGACTTTTAATCCTGATATTCGTCCATTCGTCCATCATTGGACGAATATACATAAATATAATTAGGCTGTTCATAAATTATATGTACAATATATTTTATCGTTATTTTCAATCGTGAAGCGTGTCATTTAAACAGTAATCTAATAAATCACATTAGTTACATTTCTTGACAGGTGAATAAATAATAAATAAATAAATAAACGTTTACACACTCACACCCCCGCACTAGGATTCCCTGTGTTGCGGGTGGCATGGACATACATAAATATCTGTCACATAAATATCGAACCCGGGACCCCTCGCTCGGCAGGCACGGTCACTACCAAATGGGCTATGGAGTCGTCGATGATTGTTTTGCGAAGCACACTTGGTCAAATATGAAATTTTTTGATTCAATCCCGATCCAAATCGACCATCCGAGAAACACTAACTTACTGAGTTCGCAATTTCAATAAACTTTTTAGTACTTAAAATATTTTCAGCTTTTAATAATTTCGCTTGGAGCCTCGGTAACAAAAATATTAAATACGACTTTCAAACAACACACTTTTTAGACTGAAATTTTTCACGCGTAAAACTTTACTATATAAGTCAACGGCCGCAGAGCCAATTATAAATAACCGTACGAAAGGATGCGTCTAACTGCCGTGGACAGCAAAATTTGTCGATTTTTGTTCAAACACGTCAATAATTCCAGGCGCCGTGCACTGATTCAATATTAGTTAAAGTTAACGAGTTGATGCCTCGGACGTTGGGTAAAGAATCTAAATACCTTAGAAATAGAGTTATTTTTCAATTGCTACTGCAACTAATTATTTTGTTCAAATATTTGCCAATTATCGTGGAGTAGGTTTTGTTTAACGAACGTCGTCGTTAATGGCACCGGGAAGGTTGCATCGAGAAGCATAATTCGTGTTGGTACTCACAATTACGAGGGTCTAAATGGCCACCATTTGGTGTCGGCCATCACCCGATTTGGCCAAAGCAGGAGGTCTGGAGTGTACTTCAATACGGTTGATTAAGGTTGGTTGGTAAAGAATATTGTGGACAGCATCGCCAGAAGTTTATAGAATCTGGTTAACCTCGGTACCGACTTTAAATTTTGTTTAAAAAAATATATTTATTCAGATATTTGTTATTTTTATTGAGGTTAACCAAATCATAAAACTTATAAACTAAATGTTGCACAAATTTTGTTCTTTAATAGGTATATCTAGTTCTTGGATGTTCACAGGACAATTATGACGTCATTGAATTCTATTTAAACTTGAGTTATGGCCAAAGAGACTTATAGCTACGCCTGCCATTAAAGATATATATTTAGATCTATCTATTTATCAGCCTTTGACAGTCCAAGGCTAGACATAGGTCTTCCCTAACCAGCGCTACTCCGATTAGTCCTATGCCATCTAAATCTAACTTTAGATGCCCGGGTAATACGAGTACGTTGTATGGCAAATTTATTTAATTTTTGTTAAAAAGTCGGGGCAGTCAAACTAGCCATTCACTAACTTGAACAAAAATATTATTTAAAATTTGTTTCTGCATTTTTTTGACTAGTTTGTCACAACGGAATTATATATGTGAATTATACATAAATGTGAAAAAACACATAATATGTAATTTTCTGTTTAAAATTTAATTTGTGAAGCAGTCGATTTTCACTTTTTAGTACTCTTCAGTACATTTTTTTTTTTGTTGATAGCCGACATACGAGCAGACGAGCCACCTGATGGTAAGTGGTCACTGTCGCCCATGGACATCAGCAAGACCAAAGGTATCACTGATGCGTTGTCGGCCAGGAAATGAGAAGGTAAGAAAGAAAGAACTGGCTTTCAAGCCCCCAGTCGGAACACGACGAGTCGTTTGGCGTCTGACTCAAGCAGGAGGGTGGTAGCTAGCCAGCAAGCTTCACGAAAAGATAATAATACCAGTAATAAATTTAATGACTTAATAATAATACTGATAATATAATCTTTACGCGAAGCCCTACCACCAAGGAGGCTGACTTCTATCGCCTCTTACGACGCTCTGTTATGCCAGCATGGGATTGGGGGGATATTCTAGGCCGCCCCAATACGGCCAAAAAGTGGGTTTAATATTTTTATAAAGTTTTTTATTTTTCCAATATTTATACGGTATCACAAAATGTTATTATGAGCCCGGAACAGGCAGATCGTGCACCTGGTTTAAAGCACCACTTTTGCTCAAGACACAAAAAAATCCAGTTCGTTAAGGTGTGTTGTGGGTTTCAGATCAGTTAATTATTTAGAGATGATGACTCCGAGATACAAATAGCTCAATGTACTAGCTTTGTAATGTAACCGGTACCGATTGACAATCAGTCAAAACTCGGTTGGATTATTGTAATCCGATGAAGAATTACAATTTCGTTTGCAGAATAATTCATCAAACCCTGACATAACATGACTTAGCGCCGTAACTGGTCCCTATATCAAATCAAAACACGGTAGAAATATTTTTCCCATGCGTTGACAAGTTACATTTTTACCCTCAAGACACATCATCAGAGCTTGGGATTGTTAATTATGGACTGGCTTTGCAACGTTTAAAAACCTCAAGTCTTTGTAGGAGCTGTAACCTTTTGACGTTTTGTTTAATTAATTGCAAATTAAACGGTTCCATGGAAAGGTTTCTGCAATAATAAATTAACGACCGCCGATCGCCCCGAGCAATCGAGATTTAAATGTTTCAGTGGACCTTAACGAGGCCCTTCAAGTTAATAGCTGGTTATAATTATTTTTTAGGTCCCGATTTGCATTTCACTTACTTTTTTCGTATTTTTTCTTTTTTAAGAAAGCTAAATGGTCGGGGATTATTAACAGAAAATTTCTAAATATGGCAGAAAACCCTCGATGCCTGATGCCGACTAAGATTCTGGATTCAATCCTGGCTATTACCGCTGTGTAACACATAAACGTTATCTCGGGCCTTCGCATTTAATATTGTATTCGTGTGTGAGTAATAATATTGTTTATATGAATCTTAGCTAGGGGCAGAGGTCTATTTAGTATATATGTATGTCACGAGCAAAATAGCAACATCATTACAACCCAAAAATATGAAAGCCGAATAACTTCAACACAAAATTAAGAAGTACCTCTTTATTTACGGAAAATAAAAAGGAATAATGACCAATTAATATTATACTATAAACCGTTAATGTAATCTTATGTTGTGGTCTCAGTTTACTACCCAGTCGACTACAGTTGGCTTTTAGAGCGAGCTAAATAATAAAGCGACCGAAGTGAGGGGCGTCCGCCCAATTTAGCAACGGTTTAACTAATAAGGGTTACCTTTACGTGTATGGGTAAGTTACGATACATTTAGGTTCGTTAAAATACCCACAGATAACAATGAAAATTTTTAAGCAAAGGAATTTTTCCCTTTAAATTGTATCGACTTTTACAAATTTATGTTATACTAGTGTATGTAATATTGTAATTTACACAGCAACTGACTGATGGTTTTTACTAATGGACTTGATTTTTGGGAGAGTGACGAAGTAACGCTTATACTAACAGTTCAAATTGAAGTTAAATTAATTTTAAACAGTGTAGTGCTGGTGTACAACAATTACGATAGCACCATAATGATCCACGGTGTATTTTTAATTGTTGCATAACAAAATCATTTTCAAATTCGATTTTCAACATAACTTATCTATTGATAAGTACTTGCTTGCTGCATATATGAGAAAAAATATTAGTCAGCTTTGAAAGCTCGACCTGTAATTGAAAGATATATTTGAATATCTGCTTCATTTGTAATCGGATTATATATCGTCATAAAATGAACGTATGCCTCTGATAAGAAATCATGAAATTTTAAACAGTCCTGTGGACTCTTCTGATTTACTTCGTCAGATTTATTGTAACTGTCCCCGGACAAACTAACGTCGTAAGTCGCTTTCTGTACTCCTCTAACCAAAACAAAGTATATCAGCACGCTTTCCTGTACGCTCTTCTAACTTTTATAATCATATATGCAATGTTGTCTCTTTCAGCTATTCGATGCTTATTTACAATTATAGCAAATAGCAGATTTACAATAATCTAATGTTATATTTTATATATTATATTTACTGTATTGATATTTAACCTCCGCTTGTCTTTGTTACTAAGCATTATTTTTGTGTGCTTTTCTGTATTGTTTCTAATCTGTGTGTTTTTCTACTCTGTTGTGTCTTGTTGTCTATATAAGAAAACATTGTTTGTTTCCCAAATATATAAAAGAATAAAAATAATTTTTCTGTGCTACTAAGAACAACAAGAAATTTTGGAAATTATAATAAAAAGTTACTGTAAAATCTACGTTTTATCTACATGTCCTACTAACCTATTTGCGCTAATCTGTGGAGCGACGACTCTTTGATCAGCGTGGTGGATGGATATTGGGCTTAAGCCGTTTCTTCGTCGTCGTTTCTTGTTCTCATTATATATAAGTTTTGGAAACGGTAGTGTAAACACAGTGTAATATAATTATAAATACGCTCATGATTGAATGACGCGTATTCGATGTAATTGAACGAAATGATTTATTTTTTGCATACTTATGATTTTGTCGTTAATACCTATATTATTATTACTATAACTAAAAATATTTATTACTAGTAACCTGTCTAAATGTTTAGATACAAATAGCATCCGCATCCGAAACAATTATTATTAATATTTATATCATTTTAATGTTCTAAGGGCCGATTTTTCTATTAGAAACATTATTTTATTGCAACACCTTCAGAAAAGCAGTCATACCTTCATTTATTTATTTTACTCTGTTAACAGAACTTCTATCTTAATTCCGCGGGAAATAATGAACGTACCTCTTAATTCTTTTTTTGTGGGGTCAATCGCCGATTCTCGATAAAACGGGTCACGTGGTGGGTAAGTGGACCCGGACAACAAACATCATCAAGAACAACACCGAACAAGTAAAAAATCCCACTGAAGTAATCTGGCATCATCGCAGCATCCATTGGATAGTATGTATGGCCGTGCATCATTCCTTGGAATTCCACCTGCTAGACATAAGTCTCCCCTACTTCCACCACCACCACCACCACTTCGAGCGGTCCAGAACCCAATGTCTTTGAAAAGTCGAAACAATAATTCAGGCGAATGTCATGGACAAGTACGTCACGGCAAGTGCCAAGATCCTAACGGCACGCACACGTACACAAGGAGAGCACATAACGATGTTGCGGTCGGAGCGACCCTGAGAGCTGATTGGTGGTCCGGCGGTTGTGTCCCGCATTGTTAATTTAGTCTCAAACGATGGTATGGCATAAATGGCATCACGACTTCCATAGTATTATAGAAGTAAGCAATGGAATATTGCGATGATGCAAGTAAGGCGACAAACTCTCTTGAGCCACGAAGCCCAAAGTAATTATTAAAAAATAATAGACGAAATTACTAAATTTAAAGTAGTGCGATTTGACATACATATGTTTGTATTAATACTAAAGATATACTTGGTACTGCATAAATATTTACTTAAGAAATAACTAAAAAATAGCACGTTATGCATGGGCCTCCATTTTTATTTCCAAGCCAACATTTCGTGCCAGCAAAGCATCTCCTCCAGAAACATTATTAAAAATTATTGCACTTAAGTAATGATAATGAATTAAATACACCTAAATATAACAAAAAATATATGTAGTAAGGATGTAATTACTTAATACGTGAAAAGAAATTATTGTGCTCCTTTTTCTCCTCCGTTTATCAACCGATTTTATGTATTTTTTTTGCTTGGTATTTATTATAAAACAATTATAAAACAAATTAAAATAGGTCTACTCACCGTAGACTAAATATATTTATAGTAATTTAATACTTATTTGAAAAAAAAATGTACAAGGAGAAAAGTGATACCATCAATTACGAAACAAGAAATAAATGAAAATGAAAAATGTTTATTCGTAGTCTAAAGCCGTAGCTGAACATAATGAAATACACAAAAAACAGAGAAAAGAAAACAATAACGTTACACCCTAAGTACATATATGCTAAACTAAACCTAAATACAACATGAAATGTCCGTGCTGCAGCGTAACGAGCTACGAATGGGCCCAGCCTCAGCTTAAGCCGCGCGTGAGCACAGCGCTGATATTTCAGTCTCGGCCCTGCCTTCCGTGACGGAAGCCCGGTCAGTCGTTTTAGGTTAAATTATTTTTCTCAATAAAATTAAATTACTCCTAATTTACTGACTGTGAAGTATTCGGAATAAGTGGGTACATGAATAAAACGTTTGTTTAGTTAATGAGAGTAAAAAGTATGAAGAAAGAAATGAATTAAAAGGACATATTGGAGGACATATTGGACGCGACATGTATTTTACCTACAGACAGGCCACAGAGCTAGTGGGTTTACATATACATATGTATTAGCCGCCATACCTGCCGGTCAGAAACACAGTGGTAAGTAGTTCAAGTGTAGTATTATTATTGATAATATTTACTAGGTTTAAAATAATTTATAACAAATCAATAACAATTATATTTTAATAAAAATTCTACAAAGCATTTCAATTATTAATAAGTAACGGGTAGAGACTTGCTTTTTGCTCTTCAAGAAGGAATAATTTATACCTAGATCTGAATGTGTTTATGGTTTTCAGACTGCGAAGAGGAGGTGGCCGATTATTCCATATCTTCGTGGCACTGTACTTAAATATGTGTAAATATACATAATATGGTTACATCTTCACATCGCCTGCAAAAGGTTCAGCGTTCTATTATGGAGCTTGGTGTTCTATTTTACAATATTGTTTTTATGATGACATACGATTTATCTATTGGAAATTTTAACTGGCTTCTTGTGCAGTAAAAATAAACATATGAAGCAACAATGTAAGGTCTTATCGCTAAAAGCTGTCTCTTCCAGACAACCCAGGTAGAAGGAACATGTGTAGACGAGTTATAGATGTGGTGTATATTAATACATTAGTAGCAATACGTATAATGTACGAGTAGAGGAAGGGATTTAATTGAAAAAGACAAAGAAACGATAAAAAGTTGTATATAGATAAAAAACCAACCGGTGCTCTTTAATTGGCTTTTGAACAAGTTTAGTGACTTGGTACGTCGAATAGAATATTATAGGCAATTCCAGAGGTGGACAGAAAAAGCAGTTAAGAATTTATGAGAGAAGTTCGAAGATTGGATAGGAGTGCGTAAAGAAAGGTCAGTTGAGGAGCAGAGGAAGCCATGAGTGTTGTGCTACGATGCATTAATACCGAAATCATTATTTAAGACATAGCCGAGCAGAGGCATTAAACATTACTCAGCAAAGGGAACAAAGTATTCATGTAAGTATTCTGGCGAAGACGAATCAGGAGCCACTCGAGCTTAGCGCGGAATTCGGAAACATGGCCATATTTGCGGAACCCAAACATAAATTCTGGAAACGCTGAGACAAGTATGTCGCGCAGTGTATCGTGGCACATCCATATCAGTAGCAATTTTGCTAAATTGAGGTCCTTCTTCATACCATCGATAAAAGTGAACGTAATTCCGAATGTCATGACATTACAGAGCAACTGGAAACAGTGCTTATAACAAATTATCAGTCAATGGAGAAAAAATTTATAAGTAAGACTGAGCATTTACTTGTTGTGAGTTTACGTAGACACAGTTTACGCCGCACAATATGATGACGTTTAAAACCGTCATTGAATGTAACCTTTCGTACGAAATAACAACAAGTTTATTTCTTATTCTTCATTATCATTATCTTCTCAAGACGGTGCTAATAAATTTGGGAAAAAAACGTATATTATCAATTGTTTTTTTTTAAACCTCATTTTTTATTTTTTTGTTTTTCAACATACCATAGTTCAATTTATTGATCGTTCATCTGAAAGCAAATAAATAAGTAGGTAATAAATAAGTAAATGTCAGCTTACATTTAATAAATGTAACATTGTGACATATATGTCTCTATCATCTGAATACTCTACGCAGATGTTTACAGTCCAGAGATGTTAACAAAGTTGATTGCGGAGTTACAGTGTTGCCAATAGACCGATGATGTCTGACAGTAAAAGCCATGCGATATACATAAATGTAGGCCCGACTGTGAAACACCCATAAACTTTACCGGTTCAGCTGTATACTCTTAAACAATATTTTAAACACACACACAATTACATAAGATAACCTCGTAGTGTAAAATGGATCATCAACTTCCAATTTAAAATCCGCTTATTTTTTTACTTTATGTTGTGTCAGGGTATAAATGCGTGATGGCTTATTAAAAAAATTCATCATGATTATAAAAGTTAGGCAGGTAGCATCATGTATGAATTTCGTCAGGATCTAACTGCATGACACAGAATTCAGAAACTCCAACGGGATTAAATCTGGCACCATAGCGTCGCCTAGTTTTCAGCAGGCCATACCATCGTCCACGGGTACAGTAGGTTTGGACTAAAAGATGAATGAAATCCGTTACACTCCAAACCATTTTAGCGTTTGCTATTTCTATAATAGTAAAAACTAAACTTATGTAGCATTCCATGATATCCTCATATCTAGCAATCTGCGTATTTAAACCATCCTGTATATTTAGTTGCACATGAGCTGCGTGCTTTGCGAGTCGTACGTGCCTGAAGGCGCGGTGACGTCACGCGCAGAACGGTGGTGCGAGACGACACAAACTGCCACGTTATCACTGATTACTGTGTCAGTTAACACTCACATCCTATTAAGTGCTCAGTGTAAATTCCTTATTGGTGAAGAATCTTAGTACGCGAATTATTTTCATAGTATTCGTGTATAGATCTTAGAACGATATAATCATGACTCGATACATGGGACATAGTGGATCGAAAGCTTAATGGTTTAAATGCTGCTCTTCAACAGGAGGAGGGACAGTGAAATCAAATCCTGCGTGCACGTCTAATGTTTTCATAATACACTTTTTAGAAATTAATTATCACTTGAAGGACAAAATCATAGCGAAACCTGTATATCGAAAACAACGTTATGATTTTTGCAAAGATGTGTAAGTATGCCAACGTCTGCATGCATAATTTTGTTTAAAATGACACTCGTATAAGTAATTTGAAACAGCCGGCTAACAAGTACAAATAACCGTTGCGCTTCACTCGGAGGGTTAAATATCCCAAACTGGAACCATCGGACAGCTGCAGCCGCAATCTGTTTGGCTTGTTCTAGACGGTTTAGAGTATTAATTTGCTAAGGTTTACGTGTTAGTTGTTAGGAACACTTTTATCATTAGAAGTTACCTGTCGCGCTTCATTTTCCTCTATAATCATCATTAGCATTATTACAACCGGCATTTTCCGACTGTTGTTATGAAAAAATATTGTGAGAAAACCTGCACACCTGAGAGTGTTCTTAAAGGTATACAAAGATCGCCGTCTCGCACTTTCCTGGTGTAATTTCATTTAGTATGAATTTGTGTTCTATTAGCTCTTATTATTTTAATAGAAAATATGATCAGAATAGAATCGTAATGAGTTTTGAATCGTTACTTCATAGAAGCAGATTATGTTTATTATTTTGCTCTTCTTTCACCACGCAACAGCAGTGCTATAATTATATATTGATATATATATATTGATATAATTTACGACTAAAATTACGCGTTTCTGAAGTTTACGCTAATCTTTTCACGCTAAATTTAATGAACAGATATTCCTGACATTTAATTTGAAGATATCTAATGTCGTTAAATTTTAAACAATATGCAGTATTCTCGTGTTAGTTAATTTGCACCATTGTACTATTGAACACTTATTTACTGAACAAGGTATCCTCTCAGCATAAGCAAGTTTCCATTCTAAATCCAATGCTAACAAAAATCACTACGAGATTACATGTCAACCAAGCTCTTTTATTCTTTCTGATTTTACAAATCCATCCACATAATTGCGGAATTAGAGCAGCTTCGATGACAGCTCCTCCTTGGAGAAGATGATCGGGTGCTCAGGCGGTACGCAAAAATTAAAATGTTCTGCGTTGCACGTATCCAATATATCTACCACTAACCGGAACATCAACTTCTCTAAATATGCTATAACGTCGGAGACATTCATTTTGTGATAGTTAGTTGTGGAAAGCATCGCTCCCTTCTCTGTCCCTTCTGTTTGTCGCTTTTCAAGTTGTTAACAACTAGCACCTACTCGTAACTCGTTGATGGAATTTAATATGCTTCACAGGGTGCGTCTATGCTTTCAACTTTTGGTGATATATTGACTGCCTCAGTGTAACATAGTTAAATCCTCACTTCAGCCTGTTGCTCCCTGCTGGTACTTTCAGAAACCTTTTATTAAAAAATACGTCCGCTAAAATCGTCTTAATTTTTGTTATATCCGTAAGTCGAATGATATCGATATTGTGTGATACGTCAAGGACGGTAACCTATTTTTATTCTAAGTTGTTTGCAATAAAAGACATCGTGTCATCTGGTTAAGTCGCCTTCGTAAGATTAATAATACATCCTAGAGACTTTTCTTTGAGAGAGAGTTTTCTTCTCTTTAACAGCGGCTTGGCACTGCTCAGCTTCTCTCTCGTGAATTTGGACAATTAGCCATTACTCGTTCACAGCTTGTACAATATCAATAGTTTTATCTGTATTTGTATCATAATTTTTCAACTTTATCTCGTATTGATTTTTACTCCCATATATTCAAACTGTGTCTATGCTAAACGGTTACAAAACGATTATATGAAATGTTTATTTGCAGGATTATTAACATAAAAGCACAAAATCAAGTAGCCGCCAATACAATGGACCCTTCATCGTAAAGTTATTTGCTAGTTCAACTATTTTCCACAAGCGGCTAACCATCCGACCGTTAGCGTTTAACTTAATCAATTACTCCGTATTTACATTGTTCATTTCAATCGAATACTTTACGAATTAATAAATTTGAATCATTTACATTTAAAAATAAATTATTTAATATACCCTAGTAATGTAGTACAAATAGGTATGAAAATACTGTTTTCTATAATTTTATTGTGTGTTCAAAACGCCTTTCATCCAAAGTGAATAAACATTAACTATTTGCAGGACTATATACGATGCAAATCATATGACCATTAAAGCCTTAGTACTGCTAGCACAGTACCAATATCAGTACGATTCGAATATTATCTTTGTATAATTAGCGGTACATGTCGCCCGACAGATGGCGTTCATCCATTGTCGGTGCGGACAGCAGTTATAACCCATATTGCAAACGTCTCAATTGCTCGCAGATTGTGTTAACGGTCATTAGAATGATGTACATTGATTTTGGGGATGCAGGAGAGCGGCGGGGGTAGTAATCATTATTAATAACGTATATCTGATACTAATGATGTCACATTAAATATAACGATTCGCCATAATTATAAACATACCACGCTTTTTGATCTCAACAATCTGAACATGGCGTACAGACGTACCCACGAGTAATAAGCTAATTGTTTTTAGGTACCTACGGTTCCGTAGATTAAAAGAAATATACTTATAGGATCGGTTGCGTGCCTCTGTCTATGTTGATCTATTTCTGCAGATCTGGACTGAGAATTTTTCACTTCAAATACAGAGTTAGGTTATCCAATTATATATATATATAGCCTACACACTCAATAACTAAAATAAATTAAGATTATCTTTAAGTTATAGTTAAGAAAAAATACAGTAGAGATCGTTTGTAACTACAATTTTGAATAATAATATCTAACTCAAATATCGAGATTCATGAAATGCGTAACTGATGTTCCGCTAAGAAGAATCTAGTGCGAACACTTCATTTGATCCACGCCGGCGTCCGTGAACACCGACGTACATAGATTATTCCCAATATCCACGGGCCACACGTACTCTCAACTGGTCGAGCTCCGGCAATGTATAATACCAGTGCAATTTGAAAAAGATCAGTCTCGCAACTCAGCATTCATGGCGGGCATCAAATAGATCGAGCACGATACAATTTAATGGGCCTCGCGATAAGCTAGTTGAAATATAAAACGATTAATGTAAGACATCTGTAGATGTTTCCTGTCTACTTTGTTAGATGTAAATTAAATTATAACAAGAATCGATTCAAATTTAACATGTAAAACTATACCACATCGTTTTTATCTTGAAAGATGCATGCGTAACTACATATTTCATACTAAATATAATTGCAAATTAAATTTAAATTTATTTATATATTATTACTAACTAATATTACTACTAATATTACTGTTATTTTACTTTCAATATTAATAATATTTTTTATTATTTGATCTGAAGTGGACATGATAGTTAATTTTTTTAATTTTATTGATAGTTAAATTATTTTTGGTATGAGATCACCTGTAATATCAGTTATGTTGTAATATCAGTTCATACTCACACACATTACACACACACAAACACCCATGACCCGAGAACAAACATTTATCTGTCACTTAAATGTCTGCCCCGGCCTGGAATCGAACCCGGGACCCCTAGCTCGGCAGGCAAGGTCACCACCAAAATAAATGAATAAATACAATAAATAAAAAATAAGTCTAGTTTGTCTCATTATATAGTAAGGCGGTAAATGTTATAATTAACGTGATTCCTTTCACGTGACTTGTTCACTTTTTTGTCATATTGAACTTCGAACGTCGTCGAAGGAGGAATTCCAAACAACTATATTGAACGCTTATAATATCAATATGGTCTAATATATGTAGTTGTACAGTAGATGTGTTGAATAAAGATTCATTGTGCATGTTCTGCATACCGTGGCTTCGCGGCGAGTCTGTGGCATGTTGGAATGTCACTGAACTGTAGTTTTTGCATCTTATGTCAAATCTGTACCAAACATTGAAACATTGAATGCTGATTTGTTACAGGATCACATTATATGCAACTGTTCAGCAGATAGGTATTATAATTTTTTGTTGTACGGAATAAACGATTAGTAGAGTAGTTCTTATTGACTTAGCATAAAACGTACGTACGTAGATATTTAAAATCACACTTCAATGGTTTTATTTTCATTAGATGAATGTTCTGCTGTTTCTAAACACGAACTCCCTGTTAAACTATCGGTGAGATAACTGACTGATAATTAAATAAACTTTACTAATATACTGAGTGCGGTTTCACTCTAAAACATCCTGTGCTGCGAACATGGACGTATGTAAAGGTTGGGGGTGAAGGGATTCGTTCCCCCATCCCCTTAACATAGGTAAAGAATATATATTAACGTTTTTTTTTTTAACGTTTAAAACACTCACAACCCCGCACTAGGATTCCTTGTGTTGCGGATGGCATGGACATACATAAATATGACATCACACACACCCATGACCCGAGAACAAATATTTATCTGTCACATAAATGTCTGCCCCGGCCGGGAATCGAACCCAGGACCGCACGCTCGGCAAGCAGGGTCACTACCAACTGGGCTATAGGGTCGTATACCAGAATATTTATAGAGTGTATCCACGAAATATCTTAAAGTTTTCAACTTTGTTTTTCATCTCGTGGTTAGGCAATTATTTTATTTTTTAACATTTATTTACTAAACTAAAATTATTTGCACCAAATTAAATGCTCCAAGGAAATTTTATTTAAATTTTTTTATATATATTTCCTTCTACAGTGTGCACTATATAATTTTTGCTTTATACATTCAATATATTAAAGTTTAAATACCAGAGGTTCGCAAACAAAGATTGTTAGTAAACTACTTTGCTACTTTTGACTTAAATAATTTCCTCTTGGGAAATCGCCGGCACATTTAATTTAAACGTACAAATCATTCACTGAGACAGGCGTTCAGAATTTTACCTTTTTCTACGCGAATTTCGGGGAAAACTAGTTAAACTTCGTAAATTTCTAAACCCTTTGTACAACAAAGCTACAGCTGTGCTCGTGCTGTGAATGAAATAATGTCACCCAAATAAGAAATTATAAGCAATTCACGATACTCGTGTTGTTGGTTATCTAACGCTTAATATCTGCTTTGAACTGGCTCAGAACTTGTGACATCTGCCACGGCGAGTATAAAATCATCGGGGCTACAAATAAGTGACGCTGTTATCGTTATACAAAGTATTAACTCAAACAGATTATCAAATGTAGCGTCGCCTCGGCGGTGCGCACCGCTGCTAATTCCAGCCCTCATTTACCACATTTCGGGAGTTAAGCCAAAATTACACGAAATTAATTCGGAGTCCTGCAATAAACCGCGGCGAGAGCGCGTTTTTCATGCGATGTCAGCGCACGGCGAAATTGAATCGTAAATATTACAATATGAATTAGAAATGAGCGTTGATTACATGTGGTACCTGACAAATGTATAATAAGTGTAGGTAATTAAGCGTGATAGCGGCAATACGTCTGTCTATAGAAGTTGCTTGCCGTGATGATGCTTGATGTGATCCTGAATCCTTCAAGATCTGCACTCCTCTGGCACCTCATGTTTACATTCCCGGCTCAGGGACTGTTTGCTTATCGTAATATAAAGTGCCGAAGCTGAGAAGGGTCATACCAAGGTGATCACATCGCGGTCGACGTTGCGGGGAAGTTTGTAGCGGTATCTTGAGTTCCTCTGGACGAACCCATGGAGAGATTGCACAAAGGAGGCATCAGATCCGAATTGATTTTTTAAAATAAAATTGTAATTATTTTGCACTAAGGTTCTATTCGTTTCAGCAGTTACGTCTGAAAGCTATTCGGCATTCTTTATTTATTATTCATCTTCTAATACTTCAATATAGTAAGAGACGGAAATAATGCTATCTATTAGCGAATAATATATAAAGACAATGGCCCTAAAAGCTCCGAAAATACAACGTAATCCAGCATTAAAATATAACACCGAGGCGTTTTCCCGTCCCTCGAGCATCCCTCAAGTGTCTGACGCAACCTCACTGTGATCATCGAGTACTGAGGATAATGTTTATTCATGATTTATTGAGATGTCGCGTGACTCACGGTGGGGCTACGACATGAGCGGTTTACATTTATGACTTTGTTATTCTGAAAACATACATATTGCTAACGACGTGAGTTGATTACATAGCATTAATTTATTTTATAGCACAAACAATGTATTTGAATGTTAGAAATTATTAATCATTTATATTACACGAACAAAATTATGAGCAATTCTACTTAAATGTGAGTCTATCAACAAATCTGTTGTCTTGCACTTGCCGAGCGTCATTAACTAAATTAAGTTTTCTCGGTCTGAAAGCAGTATTTAGAGCAGTAGCACGATGTTGATGGACGGTGGTGCTAATAACCTAGTCAGTTATATTATCGAAGTGCTGTGAAGTAGTTATGCAATGTAAGAAGAATTTTTCAGGCGTTTTGTTTGTTGTCCAATTCTCATCCTCCTGTGTTTTGACGGATTAAGAATTGTTTTGACAATGAATAAAATGAAACTAAAAGAGACAATAAATCTTGTCTATATGCACAAACTATCGTTGAGTATGATCTCAATGAGTAAAGGGACCTAAAATATTTGAAATCGCTATTTTCAGGGCCACTCGACGTAAGTCGCCTGGCGCCAAAGATCTCACGTTGACTCAGTTAACCCATCGCGAACTGACGTCAGCTTCGCACATCGATGGTTTTTCATGAGTGCGTAAATTTAAATACAGTCATCTGGGGTAAAATGTGAGTACACAAATGACGAAACTCGCCAGAAATATGGGATATAAGAAACAAGGATAAAAGATACCTACTACCAGATACCCAGTTTTCCATATTTTTGACTCATCGTGATCGTTACGTATCTGATAACTCACCGACAGTTCTCAAGGTGGTTTTAAACGATGCGTAACTTCACGCCTGCTGCCACAGACGGCCCACGAATCGAAACACGCACCGAGGCTGTATTCGTCTGTGTAGTTGAAAGATTGAAAGCCATTTTGCCATTTCTAATGGTAACTGGTACCTGGATCATCCGCTGCGGAAGAGTTCGTGCCAGCTCGAATGTGGTCAATGTTCTTGTGTGAAGACATTATTCATATTGAGTA
>PDGT01000035.1:658329-710972 GCA_003671415.1 Megathymus violae
CGAGTTCGTGGCAGCTCGAATGTGGTCAATGCTCTGGTGTGAAGACATTATTCATATTGGATACGAGTTCGTGCCAGCTCGAATGTAGTCAATGCTCTGGTGTGAAGACATTATTCATATTGAGTACGAGTTCGTGCCAGCTCGAATGTGGTCAATGCTCTTTTGTGAAGACATTATACATATTGAGTACGAGTTCGTGTCAGCTCGAATGTGGTCAATGCTCTTGTGTGAAGACATTATTCATATTGAGTACGAGTTCGTGCCAGCTCGAATGTGGTCAATGCTCTTGTGTGAAGACATTATTCATAATGAGTACGAGTTCGTGCCAGCTCGAATGTGGTCAATGCTCTGGTGTGAAGACATTATTCATATTGAATACGAGTTCGTGCCAGCTCGAATGTAGTCAATGCTCTGGTGTGAAGACATTATTCATATTGAGTACGAGTTCGTGCGCTGGAATCCGTGTATTTACAGGAAGCCGTCATAAGTCATATAAATGTCGTAGTAGTAGTAGAATTATTTTTAAGGTACCTGTGAGATACAGTGCCGTTTTAAATTACAACTAGACAGGTAGTTATCGTATCGTTCAGGATGCTTTTGTAGTTTTTCCAATCTTATGGGTGTATACGAAGTGTATGAAACCAAGAAGAACCAATGTACTTACAATGAAGGCACAATGACCACAAATCCAGTCAGCCATGTTGTTAATTTAGTCGGTAGGGCTCAGTTTTATGTTCGTGGGTACCAGTTAATGTGTGTGTTGTGATTTCCTTGTAAAAAGTTTTTTTTTGTAAAAAATTGTAAAAGGATGCCCGGTAAATGTTAGTTATTTTAGTTAATATTAGAATTTATATTTAATAAAAACTATTAAAGAAATATCGAATAATTTAACAGACACAACTGTTTCGTCAAAAATATTTTTTTTGAATTCTTTTAATTAATTGTCTGATTAATATTTATAAACAGCGCATTTGTAACGCATGCGTAGAAGATAAACCTCTGGTTGACATCAATAAGCACATTTATAAGCTGAAGTAAACAAATAAAATATTTACTAACCTTTGGTTGTAGTAAAATTTTACTGGAGCCCGCACTCGTTTTTGACTTTTAGTATACTTTTGGTCACTGTCACTTATATTTTGCTTTAATACAAATATCAGTGATTCGAATTCCTTTAAATGCTTTAAAACCTATAACAATAAAATACAGGGCGTGAGTACGAGCCATAATCATGTCTCCGGTGTACTGTAGTGTGACAGATATAGTGAGCGGCTTATACAGAGAACCGATGAAATATCTACCATGCGCACGGCCACACGCAAAGGATTCGGGAGCGGAGGTATAGACGGGGCACGAGAGAGCGTCGTACCTTTCCCGTCACGGCATACGAGTTGATTTTGCTGCCAAGGCGATAGATATTGCACGTTGTAATATAATTATACAGATAAAATTCTTTCATCACCGAAATGTTCAACTAACGAGCATCAGCTCGAGCTTAATGTCAATAGAACGTTACAGTAGATTTTGGGATACGTAAATAAATTGCACACAACGACACCCCTGGCTATTTCCATAATCACAATTAATTTCGAGCTGTATTCACATAGGCATAAGAGCGGTGAGTTTACGAGTTGGAAATATCCGCAGTCCGTGGAATGTTTGCGATGCATGACCGCACTGCGTACATGACGTATCCGTCGCGTATACGTTTGTAAAGCCGCGCATGCACCATCGCAATTGAAAGGTCAGGCAGCCCATACAAGTTTTTTGGCTTTTTGAAAGCCGCTTAAGACTGCTGGGTATTTATGACTACAATTTAGGACGGTAGAAGCTTTTTAAATATGACATCTGAAAAAAATCGAATGAGATCAAAGAAATGTATAATTGTTTTTATTTAACCTCGTGAATGTAAACGGTTTAATATAGTTTTTACGGGAATCGAAAATCAACTCAACCAACCTCTACACCCAAATTATTAACTTTTACAATTTTGGTAGAACTAGCTATGATCAAGAAAATATTAAACAGAAAGTATTCTTATTGAATAATCCTACACGATAACAATGTTCTAAATGGACGGGATCTTTTTCTGACTTCTCACATAAACATTTTTAGCATCGAGGACTGAATTGAACTTTTATTCACCTTCCCCTTTCGAACTAGATCTGCTTTACATTGACACGCGGTGACAACTCCGATCAAACTATTACAAAGAATACTTGTAGATGTGACAATTTAACAGAGGAAGATATATGTATGCCTCTAAAATAAAAGGCTAGACATGTAAGCCTTTGTGTAATGTCACACTCGGTTTTATTACTGAACCCCTTCATAAATCTACACAGAATTATGTAAGTAACGCTTAGGACTATCTGTGTTATGAAGAGGCGTGAGCCCACTCAGCCGCTTGGTGCATGGACAGTGTAAACGCATCTCTCTCGCAGTCACCCGGGAGTAGTGCATACATCGCTTTAGTGCGGATATCGTAGGATATTTATGAACGGGCGACCGGTTTAACCGCCAGCTCTGAATTGTGTCGCAGTGGGTGAATGGGTGCTTAATTGCGTAATGCATATTGAAATCCTCATATTAAGGAGCTTATCATACATCAAAAATAAACGTACACTTAGATCACTTAGGTCAACTTTGCCTGTATGGTCACATGGTTAACGCTCGCGGGTTTGTGTCTATCGAGAGAGGTCAGCTTAGGTGCAATCGGCAATTACACGAGTGACCGGTACTAGCAATTTTCTTGAGCTCTTTGGTGAGTCAAGGGTTCAAGTTACTGTGACAGCTCAGTTGAACGTGTAAGGAGGTCGTCTTGTGGCATGAGAAGTTCCAATGAGTATTTTGGCCTCAAATCCATCTTTTGATTCTCTTTGAAGTAACGTAGTAAAATACACTGTGAGCCTTATCAATTGCATCAATAGACGATTAATATTTTGAAGCCAACAACTTTACTGGAGGCAGGGGTCATCCGCTACTACTGAAGAGCAACGGTCCGTTCTTCATTGCTGCATTTATTCCACTAGTCAGCTATAAAATCTATGATCAGCTGAGAACATGAAAGCTATAGTCCATTAAACTATTACTCGGATAGCTGAACTCCGAGTAAATTGATGCAGATTTAACCTTACTTCGGCTCAGGAATAGTGTTACGTTACGTCAAACACGATTTGTGTGTAGAGGTCAATGACATCGGTGAATCTTAAATAATCGATTCCATTGAAGCAACTGCGATACAAACCAATGGAATTTTTCTTAGCCCTCAAGAAAACGTATCGAACATTTAATAAAACTACATTTAACGGATTAATAGACTTTCACGATGAAGTTCACAAATGAAGTCTCGATGCATTCCGCATCTGCGTTATTCTCCACTTCTCTCAGTAGCCATTTTATTTACAAACAGTTTCGATATGGCTCGTTTACGATTTTAAACTTTAAAACGAGTAGCATTAAGTGTTAAATGGCATGCCGTGTATCGCCAATGATTCTAAGTCTAACAGTGTTTGTCTGAAGCGGTCGTGGCGCGTTTTATTGAAGTCCGTTTAAGAAGTTCTGAGTCACTTATCGATGTGGCGCAGAACTTTTAACATTGTTAGTGTATTTCAAATATAAGTTCAAATTGTATGAATGCAGTATAACTGTATAATAGTACTGAAAGTCTTACTTTTATGTAAACATTCCACTTTGTTCATATTAAAGATCGCAAATGGTGAAATATCGCTATGCAGGATTGGATTCTTCTACCCACGTCCTGATTTTAAGCAATTCATTAAAAGATCTCCGTCAGTTCACGCTCACGCTCACAAATACTTTGCTACTCGAGGATTGACATGTGAATGTTATTAGCAGAAATATAAGATTAACTAATTTTCTTTGCTTCCAAAGTTCTATAAATTAATAATAACATAGATTGGTTTTACCCGGAAGGCTTCTGAACAGCAAAACTAACATATGAAAGTGTAAAACAATTTTCTAATTTAATAACAGTAGAAACATCGTCGAAGCTTTCTAAGGTTGTTTGTCGGAGAACTCGGAAGTTTTGACGATACACCGATACACGGGTGTAATTGTAAGCAATTTGAATACACAACGGTGGGAGCGGCCAGGTGTGATGCGCGGTGCTATTCTGATACATTTTACTTATTTGTTCACCCGTTGTTACAGTTCTGTACGCGGAGAGCGTAAGTGTAGAATAACTTTTATAAAAGATTTTTAACACCGATAATTTCTTTCACATGCTTAGCTTGACTTCAATTCCGGTTAGCTTGACTTCAATGCATTAGAAGTACGGTGTAACAGGGTACAGGTATTTGAACTTAATGCAGATTCCTGGTACTGAGTCTGTTGCTAACTCGTTAGAGATTAACTAGACTTTTGGATTTCATCAAGCCATCCGAGAATCATCGTCAAGCGTAAACGACTTTTGTGACTGTTAACGAACAATGAGACTACACTGACTAATTGATTTTAAAGTATAACAAGACTTAAAAAAGAAAAAAAATTGAAAAAGAATACATAGTGGGCTATCGAGACGTGATACAACTTACATTTGCTACGTTTTTTGGCTAGCCGTATCTATCACTGAATCCGGCGGCATCCTTCGAGGGTCGTAAAATCCGATTGCTCGGGATTAAGACTTCTTCCTTTTAATCTCTGAGGAGCGAGCGGTGCAGTGCATTCATTGCCTTGTACCATTGTTATTACGTTTTGTTACTTTTAACTGGATTGTACATTTTTAAAATAATATCACACGTCTGTAAGTGAAAAAAAGAGCAACTGATAATTTTCTTGCAGAGATATTTGAAGGACTTGATATGGAGGAGTGACGCATTGCGTGGCAAGAAGTGTGTTACTTCTTCGCTTGACCTGCTTTATGGCAGTGCATCCGAATATGTTAAATCATTTCACGGTTGATTTAGAAGAAACGAGTACCCTCGAGATTCATCTGAATGGCACAATATTCGTCGTTCAATAGAAAATCCGTTGTTATGGAGGACCTGTCCCAGATATTCTTATACTATTTTACCAGTATCGCGTCTTGGGAGTTCAGCTGAATTATCTGGCATTTTGGAAAAAAAGGGTTAAGGCACGATATCTCCGTTAACATAACTTTTGTGAATAGATGGTGACTTTTTATCGCTTAACTCTCGAGTGTTTCTTGACGATGATATAACAGAATCACGAATGATAGAATACGCCCATCCCTGTTCCAAGCGACGTATAACTGTACATTATGCAATAGGTGAGTAGCGAGTCTTATCGAGTTGTCGATTGAATTATTCAAATAGTCGTGATTCGATCCGAGAATTACCGTGTACGAACAACCGTATTGACCTACGCGGGCCTATTTGTATGAAGCTTATAATTTCGAGCACGCAACGTTGGGAAAGTAATGTATTCACGTAATGTTTCATTTTTCATACATATTTAGGTGGATACAGAGCAGTGTGTAGTTAATGTTTAGATTTCCCTAGACATTGCAATATTTGTAGTTAGAAAACGCGTTACGTTTGAATAATAAAAGTCGGCTTCTCAATTGAAATAAATTAATATTTATTAAAGAAGTCTTTTCTCTGTAATCAAAAATGTATTTTAAATTTGCAATGCCGTATTTACGTTTCTAATCGCATTTCAATATAAATGTAGTTTTATTTGTGTTCAACTCGCAGTATTCGTGATATTTTTATCTTCGAAATTTATGATAAAACTATTAAGGAATTATTTGAAGGGATACCACTCGAGAAGTATATCAAATTTCAAACGCTTGCTATGATATTTATTCAAACATAACTTGACTTCTTTTTACAGTTCGGAGTTCAATTGATAGGTATAGCGTGTCGCCTAACCTTTCGCTCGTATTGAGATTTGCAATTTTCGATTCGTAAATATTCAATATCGACAATATTGCGGATAACAGTAATTTCAGACCCATTTACGTCCTACCTACTAACTAACTGACATGGATCCTTTTTCTACTGTCAATAACCAACAATAAATAAGAGGCGCCACTAAATAATATATGTACTTGTGAGCAGAGGTATGGGTGATGTTTTCATAATAATAACAAGTACTTTTTATAATGACTTTAATATTTATTATTTTTGCTACACATTCAATATTATCACGAGATGTGTGCACAGAGCAACCGTCGTATACATTTCCCACGTGAAAGTCGAATGTGTTTGTTCTATGGTTTTTTATCAATTTAAACAAGGTTTAATGGCTACTTCAATAATAAGAAATATAGTTTATACAAGAAATTATGGTCATTAATGGAACGCACCGACCAAATTTCATGTTTCTAGCGTCAGTAGTTCAGGCTCTACGATGATGAAGCAGTCAGTCAGCCAGTCAGGACATGTCTCATTATATATGCAGAAGATAGATGGGCTGAAGTGTTCAAAATTGAACAACATACTCAGCATTTTTATTTCCATATCAATGAAATAAAAAAATATTTCCGCAAAACATCTGGCCCGCACATCGATTGTACACCAACTCGCGAGTTGGCCGCGTTGCCAAAACAGATAAGCGTAATCTGAGCACATGTTATATTTGTTTGTTACTCATTTCAACATAATTCCCATTTGAAAGCTTTGATATTACGTATAAATATAAATAAATCTATTTGTATAACCGCCCTCATATATCGGTGGACTTCAATGAAATGGTAAAATGTTTACGTGTTCCGTTCTTAAGTAATTGAGAAGCAGTTTCATCGTGTCTTCGAAGACCGGTGGACTTCAACGAAATGGTAAAATGTTTACGTGTTCCGTTCTATACTAATAGACGAGCAGTTTCATCGGGTCTTCAAACTACTGGAGTAGGCCTGACTGTATACAGTCTTGTAAATCTTATAATATTGTAACACACGCTTATAATATAAACTGACTTAAATCATCTGATTCAAAAGTCCCTCTCCAACAGTTGCCAAGACAGATAGGCGTTGTTGGTTTCATGGTACTCGTAGATTTAGAGATTTAGCAAATAGCAAAGTGCAACTCGGGTCTGAGTTATGCGCGCAGTTTGTACAAGGCCTCAACTTCTGGAGGGCTTAGCGGCTACTGAATTAATCCATAACAATGGAACAGAACTAGGACAGCTCGGTGTTGTTGAACGTGAAGATGAATGTATTGAAGAAGATTTACATTTTTATTTATTTATTTATTTAAACAAAGAAATGCAACTGTAACAACATTTGTTAAAAAATCTGTCAGACTGCAAAACAATGTGTCAGTAATAGTCCTCACAGAGTACAAGATTCACGTAATTACTTAAGAACTCTTTAAATTATTTGTATACAATGTTTATTTTTTTAAATATAAATTACGAAGATGGAAGGCCTAGGCGTTTAGAAGTTTATAGAGTCCTGCTTTGTTTTTACAGTCTCAAAGACCTTGCATCAGTGTTCTATGCAACTAGATGTAGAGACATCGCCTATAGTTTTATCGACATATAAATAAATAAATAAACGTTTACACACTCACACCCCCGCACTAGGATTCCCTGTGTTGCAGGTGGCATGGACATACACAAATATGGCATCACAAACACCCATAACCCGAGAACAAACATTTATCTGTCATAGTTGATAGTATCAGGCGTTACTTTGCGGAAATTCATTGTTATTAAATTACTATTAATTTACTTTGCAACAATCCGCAAACAATGTATGATGATATATATTTCTATACCAACACGAATGTTAACCGCAAAGTCAACCACGGTTACCATTCGTACAGTCTACTACCCTGATGATGCTCTGTTTCGGAACGAAACACGTGTTGGTATAGAAATATATATCATCATACATTGTTTGCGGATTGTTACAAAGTAAATTAATACTAATTTAATTTAATTTATCTGTCACATAAATGTCTGCTCCAGCCGGGAATCGAACCTGGGACTCCTCGGTTGCCAGACTGGGCTATGGGGTCGCCTATCTGTATATTTGTATTTACATAATTCCCGCGTGGATATTACTTAACAAGAGTGATTATTGATATTATTTTACTTATTCATTTTCAACAGACGCAAGAGCAAAAATAGAACACGTTCTCAAATTAAATTTGAAATTTAAAAAAGTTGAATTTAAGGATATGTAAGGGGCTCATTACACATGCCTTCGGTGTTATGGATATCCATAGATAGCGGTGACCACTACCCATTAGCTGACGCGTCTGCTCGTTTGTTACCTAAACAAAGAAAAATAATTCTAATAACAAAATAACCCTAATCCCAAAATGCTGTAGCAGATTAACTAGAGCTATGGAATTTAATAGAATAAGCTATCTCAGCTTAGTGCTTATCTGATGCTGGCTAAGTCTAAGTTATGATGCTAGTAATGACAAGCTGTGGCGTCTTGATTGAGTTATGGCACATGTAGGATTAGGGGTCGTGAGCCATAGGGACGACTTACCGGGATTATACGGGTAACTTAAATTACGAAGTTTATAATGTGTATTATAAGATTTCTGCATCCCGCGTAAGCTCTTAAGGCATCTTACGTCCTATTATATATTACTAAAGTGTCCATCATTGCCTACGGGCAATTAATAAGCTTAAATTAGTACTAATTTATTTTGCAACAATTCGCAAGCACAGTGTGTGACTGTATATTCTCCTATACATGCACGAAACCTACCTCCGTCACACAAAGGAAAACATGCATTTATGATAAATAAAAGTATTTAACGATATACATACCGTTACCAACACGTGTTTCGCTCCAAAACAGAGCTTTGCAATTAACACTCGTAGAGTTTACTCACTCTGAGGATGGTCTGTTCGATCGATATTAGAAGTTAAGTGACATATTAATCGTGATGAATTCATTTTATTAAAATTGTAATTTGCACGCCATTAAAAAATCGTAAATTGTGAACTGTGCCTAAATTGTAAATGAGATCGTATAACTACAATTTTCGCAAATTAATTTTCGTCAAACATGTTTATATTTACTATAAAACCAGATAGATGGCGTTGTGGTGAAAGCAAAATAATGAGTACAATATCAGCTATTAAACAATAAAATTATTCTTAAACTATCTATTTATCACAATTAAATTATAGTAAGCACTATTACTTAATAATGATCAAAAAATCAAGTTGATATATACATAGGTAGTAAGGTTAATTGTCCGGTATAAGCTACTATTAAGTGCGATAAGTAGACATCTTTCGGGTCAAGTTTAATTAGTTTGTGGTTCGGTTTAACAAAACAAACTTTGTTCGGTCACTTGGTTAATTATGTTAGTGCGTGAGAAAGTTTCTGAGACCAGTAATATATTACGTCACCGCAATGGCCTATTAATTATGTCTAGTTGGTTTCGTGGCGCAGTGATATTAAGGCCTTGTTTCGAATCCCCCGCTCTATCGTACTTTGTTAACCCTTTGGTGCACGATCAACTGGGTCAAGCTGAAGAATTAGAAGATCCCGTAGTTGTTGTAGTGTAGTGTTGTAGTTGTAATAGTTCTACCTACCGAGCGAGGGGTTCTAGGTTCAATCGGGGTAGACATTTATGTGACAGATTTTGTTTGTGTTCGAGTCATGGGTGTTTGTGATGTTATATTTGTATATGTGTAAGTTGAAGAGCGTTAAACAAGACAAATTTATAAGTGTACTTACATTTCTGTGCGTTTTGAACAATTTTTCGTGATAATATTTTATAAATCCTACAAGTAAATTTTGGATAAAACAACAGGCTTTCCTCGCCGTGATACTAAAAAGAGTTCCAAACTGTTAATTGGTGGTGATAATTATGGAAAAGATGCAAGAAATTTAAATTGTCTTGTTAAAGTTTACTAAATAAGCTGCCGTGAGCAATTCATCTTGAATGATGTCTTTATGATATGTTATTCGTAAATAGTGACTGGATGATGGAGAAGGAGAAACTCTTACTTTCTATTTATACTCGATTTGAAAAGCTTATAACCCGAAGGCTTGTTCACCGAGAATAACATCAGTGGGCGTGGTCGAACAGATGGTTAATTACATAGGTGTCTGTTAATGTTCTTAAGAAAGCCAAGTTCTTAAGAAGCTAGCTTCCAGGTGACGCAGGTCACCAACTCCGCCAGATATTATATGGGCCGACTCAACAGTCTGTTGGGAAGGCATAGTAAGATGTCCCTCAGAAACAAGCGAACGCTCTACAAGGTTTGCATACGGCCGGTGATGTCATACGCCGCCCCTGTTTTCGCACACGCCGATCCCAAAATCCTTCATCCCATCCAAGTTGGCCAAAACATTTTTTGCAGGAGAGCAACCAACGCCCACTGGTGCGTGAGGAACGCCGACCTGCACTTCGATCTCCAGCTTCCGACCATTCAAAAATCCTTTAAAGATTATTGCACATTTTTTAAATCCTCAGAGGAACATACTAATCCACTCATCAGACAGGCAGCGGACTACACCGCCCCTAGTCTCACAGGCCGCCAAATCCGGCGGCCAAGAAACGCTCTCACCAATCCCCCCGACAAGATATCTTCTGACTTGGACCGCCGCCTGGCAGCCATAGTCAAGAACTCAAACAGTATCAGTTAGTAGCGTCCTTAAGATGCCTCATAGTCTCACCATTCGACAACACCTTAAGTGTTAACAACAAGCGTATGCTCCCTCGGGAGTGCCGCTAGCACCCTTTCCTTCTCTAAGGATGGGTCGCTTCAGATGAAGGCTTAGAGGCCACAAGGCCAAAGCCAACTCGGGTGGTGTTTAGTGGGTAGGCCCCTAGGTTTTTCGGGAGTCCCACATAACCAGCGCAGCCGGCTGCGTTGGTATGCTAGGAGCATTCACCACCCCCCTCCTACGCTTTTCCGGAGGGTAGCCCATTTTCCATCTTCTGGGCGCAAAAAAAAAAAAAAGTGACGCAGGTACTACACATCATTTCGAGATGTCAGCTCCCAAAATTCCAATACTTTTGCTAATGGTGAGCGCTATTCCTTTTAACTTAGGCGGTACAATAAACGAAGCATTTTAACGACAAATGTGCAAACTTGTCTTTATGGTATTGAATTCAACTAAATTTTTCGAGCCCATTATCAGACCCGCTCTAGACAGACTTCATCCACAGATTTAATTCTACTGTTATCCACCTACAAGTGATAGATATTGACAGAGTATGTGAAAATTATCCCCCTCTACTGTCATGTGTGTGTGTGTGTACTAATGGATGTTACTTGTTTGCTTTAATATGTCACTGATATGCAGAATGAACAGCATGGGAAATCCGTTGAGGAATGCCAGTCAATGCTTGTTACTGAGTTCGCCTCATTTTCGGCATAGGATGAACAAGGGGAACCTTCCACGAAGAGTATACTATTACCGTGGTGTAGAATAGCAAAAATAAACAAGTTAAGAAGGAAGTCAAATCGTGAGGGCTGGTCTTCAACACCACTCGCGAATGTCATCTTGACATCAATAGTTTGTAGACTTTTGTGTAACGGTTATATTCCTCAATGAGCTTTGAGACCGCGGGTTGCTCGGTGGTGTAGCCTGTTTTCAAGTGTCGAATTCAAGGGAAAGAGAGTACCTAGGAGTTTACCTTATTCGCTCGTCGTGTGGACCATAGAGCAATCCAGGTTACACAGGGATAGAAGAGATGACCACGAAAATATTCGTTGGACAGCATTGACTAGCGACTTTAATTCCCACCTCCCTGACGGGTAGTCAACCAGTCACTCGCCAATTCTACCGATGACCAATCAATAACAAGGAAAGATGCGTGCTTTTAAGGAATTGGAGCTATGTTCTAGGAGTACTGACACCATGTGCTGTTTACAATGAGTGCATACATTGAACAACTACTACTTACAGCCCACGAAATACATTGAAAATTACGGTGCGTCACCTTCAAAATGCTGAGCCCTTTTTACCACACTTTTATTTATTTGAAGTCTATTATTTATAACACCCTATATATCTGCCGAAAAGACATGGAGATGCCAATTTAATGTTATGTTTTTTCTAATCCAACACAATTTCATTTTCTAATCATCTTTCTATTTCATACAAATTATACGAAACAAAATGGTTTCCTTCTTCTAATGAAGGTTTACGACACGGTTCAAATGCACAGAACTCTTTAAATATTTAACATATGGCATTTCATCCTGTAATTATGATATATGGCATAATCCGACAGGTCTGTACTGGCTCGAGCCTCGTATTAAAAAAAATCTCCGAGACATACTATCCGAAAGTAATCTTATTATTCATTCGAGGGAAATAAGAATGTACGGGTGATGGCAGCAGGGTGAAGATGAATCTTGTGTCATACTGTGAATTATACGCGTGGATCTGCGGCTTGAAAGGCTGCGTACAACCCCAGTGTAGTCCAGGTAAAATTGTAAGATAAACCTACGTTATGATGTGCTATTTCATGGCTTGAGATTCCTTTACAATGCTCAGTTTATTTATAACAAAACATTTTGAGGTTTCTTTGATAACATAATGTTATGTGTTATGTACAGTAAGTTTCCTGATTTTAAAGTACATGATTATCAATAATTTCTAATGCATAATTTTATATTCATTTAAAGGTCAGTTAGACCTTGGAAATCTTGGAGATTACAATAAATTTTAGTTAGTGGTGGAAGTAAATTTTTAAAGACTGTTGGAGAAGGCCGTGTAATATTACGTACATACGTAGAGATAGTGATCACTTACCTTTGCCTGCTTAACTCAAATTGAAAAATACAATACATTTTTGATCAATCTCAAATAGTGATGGGTTTCTATTTAAGATTGCTTACAGATATCCAGTGGTTGCAATGGTCATTCAGTTTTTATTTAGAAATTTAGTCTTTAACCCGCGTTTTGAATTTTCATATCACTCAGTCTCATAGATTTGGCCTAACAAATACATATAATAATAAAAATTGGCATTTATAGGCTAAAGTACCTTTCGAATAACGGATACTACAATAATAAATAAATAAACAATAAATAAATTTTACCAAAAGGTTAATTGTTAATTTTTATTTATTCATATATCACCTAACTTTAGTATATAACAAAAAAATAAATATGTAGCATCTGATATCTACACGTGTACTACACACACCCACCGAAGTAGTAATGATAACGTGGCGATTACTTACAACTCGTAACGCGTAATGATATGTATGTACGTCGCATCTGCTCGTGCCTATAAACTTTTATATTATTATTGCTAAATTTTCATCACGTGGGACCATATAAATGCCGTAATACCATAAAATAATTTGGCGTATCCGTCATCCGTTTCAAACTTGGATAAGGCAACGCATTCGTCTCTATTTACGATATCGAAGTTAGGTACGTCGTCACTAAAGTAGGTCAGTAGCACATGATAAGTCAATATGTCGATTAATATAAAAGTAAGATTATTCTCTTATGTAACCGTAGTTAGAGGAAACAATAAATAAATAAATGCACGTTCACACACTCATACCCCCGCTCTAACATTCCTTGTTGCGGGATGGACGTATACAAATAAGACTTCACAAACACGAGTGGATGACCTGATAAGTACGATGGAATCATATTTTGTTACTCGTATTAAAATTAATTATTATAAATATTTAAATATCAAACCCCGGAAAGATTGTAAGACTTCGTTACAGGTTCTTTGGTTACCCATTCCATGGCGGGAATCTCGAATGGCCAGATTAAAAGATTTTAAATATACCCAGCAATGCATAACTCACAAACTGCAGTTTACACAGGCGAGAACAAAATGCGAATTTTTCCTTGAACTCATCCGGGCTATGAGGCGTGAAACGAGCTAGAACTCGTCGACGTACACTTGAGGCCGATGTGACGTATTATGTGAAGTATTAGTATTTATTCCAAAAAAATCGACACTTTATACGTTTATTATTAAAAACACTAAAGTTTATTACTATTACATACGACATTGGTACTTACAATTAAATACAAACTCCCAACCTTAGGGGCGTATCTGGCATATTTTATACTCTTATACTTGACACATTACTTGTGATTAAAGTTAAAGCCAAGGGAGATTAAGTAAAAGGGGGTTTTCTCAATTTATCTTTTTTTTTTTATTACAACTGATATAGAGTTTTTATGTGAATATAGCTTTCTGTGTATCTACTCTTATAATTTTATATCAGACATAACAAAGCTTTGATCCGATATATATCATCAGAAAATCTCATCTCTCGGTTAAGTGGCGTTTTCACTACATTTCTGGTACGGCTCGTCTCTTAAAATTCTAAACTAGGTTGGATTTTTAATAACATACAATAAATGGACATCAAACTGAATTATGTTGATACGGTGGCATTTCGATACAAGTAATAAAATGAAGAAATTAAATAATATTTGTTCGAAGTTGGTTTTTACAAACACTTTCCGAAAGTCAAACTACGCCATCGCTTCAACAGATCCCTAAAAAGTTCGTACAAAATTCCAACTCGAGTCTCTAGGCTACTACTTTTAAGGTAAACGACACAGTGGTTCAGAATATTTATTAAGAGTTCTTTATAGTCCTTTTAAATATCGATAAAATTAGCAAAATGTTGGCCACAATAATCAATGATAAAATAAAAGGCTAAAATATTGATGAAATTTTTCGTTTGAATTGGAATTAGTGTGTCATAGTGCATAGTCACACAAATCACTAGACCACTGTAGTTATTCTTAGCCTCGAGTGTACAACCATACGCTGCAGTCCTTGATATAGTGTTATTGTTTTGCGAAAACAATGCAGTCCTGAAAAAGGATAGCTGTTTAATTCCATGTTAAAACCGCGATTCTACTTTTTAATTTAAATTTTTGTCTCTTTCTCTCACAGACTGCAATATTTTCCGCTATCCTGAAAATCCTGGGGCCACCTTTTTTAAATAAACTACGCGTTTTTTTCGTCGAAGCTAAGTTTGTTCGAATGATTTGAGAAACATTATAGTAATATTGTACATGTTTAAGAAGATAAATTTATTTAATTTGGCTCATTTCTAAATACACTAATGAACCTTTAGAATGAAAATATACTAATGAGATGAAATACCTAGGATATAAATGAAACATAGAGTAGTTATAAAAGAAACAGTTATTAAATATTATTGCAATTATTTTATTTTGATTTTTGTAATACTGACAACAATTTTTCCAAAGATTCATCATCTATAAAGTTTCATCTACAGTCATCATGAACTCTTGTATTTTATTGTTTGTTGCATGATGAACAACACTGGCAGTTTCAGACCATAATGAGGTCACTTCATATATAGATATTGGCATTTCACATCGCAGTTGATTTTTGTGTCAGCTGCATTAGCCTACATTTTTAGCGGTCTCATGGAAATACCGAGCATGGAAATAACACAACCTCCAATATCCCGTTATAATTTGTATAAAAAACCAAATTGAACTTTAAAACCCCATCGATGTTCCTCCATCGGACAACTCGACGTACAGCGGGTATCCATCCTTACGTAGTGAACGTACCACCTGCACGGATGGCGCGGTTTGCGTCGTCATTCATCGTGCTCACTGCAAAGGACTGGAATAACTTGCCCGAGTCGGTGTACCCGGCTTCTTACGATGTGACTCCCATATTCAAGAGGAGAGTGAATAGACCATTATAAGTTAGTGCATTGAACATCTTGGACTCTATCACCACCACCACCACCAGCCATCACCATCAGGAGGCATTGTTGTTAAGAATTAACTGATTTTATTTAAAAACTTATTTTTATAAAAACAATTTTTTTTTTTCATAAAAAGTAATACGTATTTTTAACGATAGACGATAAATTTGCAGACAAACCACCTCATATTATGTGGTCGCCGCCACTCAGATCGGTAATACCAAACGCATCACCGACAAAACTGCCGAAACACGTTATGAACATTTCTCGGTTCAGTACAAAATTTCGACGAACCCATAGCCCATAGTTGGTAGTGATCCTGCCTGTCGAGCGAGGGGTCCCGGGTTCGATTCCCGCCCGGGGAACATTTATGTGACAGATAAATGTTTGTTCTCGGGTCATGGGTGTTTGTGATGTCATATTTGTGTATGTCCATGCCACCCGCAACACGGGGAATCCTAATGCGGGGGTGTGAGTGTGTAAACGTTATTATTATTATTATTATAAAAGTGGAGTCATAGTTGACCATAGACCAGATAGGAAAATGACTTTACCATGATACCGTGGGGATTAAGCTATGTGGTATAGAGCCCAGCAAACTCTAGCAGGAACTTCACTCGTTATTTTAAATTACTTCAAAAATGATTTTCAGCTCGAATAACCTAGACTTCATTTCCCTTCCCATAAACTCCGTTTTACTATTCGTTCGTATAAATATAAATTAGAGGTACATGTAGGATTCGAATCGGACCCTTGAGCACATAACCGTGAGGAAACCATACTGTAATTTACTACATACTTACATATTTCATAAAATGTTTCGCAGCGTAACAAGCATAACACCAATAAAAATTATATCCAATATCATATAATCTTAACGTGAAGACATTTGAGACTGGCCCTAAAGTGCATCACGCTCCACCCTTAAGAAACCCACCCCGACGCATATTAAACCTACACAAGGAAACGACTAGCGCATGTCACTGGGGAGATTTAGAATTTGCATACTTATCGAATTGTGCGCGCTTCGGAAACTGGCAACACCATGGCTCTTCTGAAATCCTGACACTTTTGCAGTTTGATATTTTATACATAATCTTTTGTTTATTTTAGAACAATGAATAATAATGCAAACTATCGTATGTTTCGTAGCTTCTTAGGCCGATAGAGATCTTTAATCAGCCCTCAATAGGATTAAAGTTCTATGTCAAGTCGTAAACATTTTTCAATATTTTTGTGTGTCAAGTTTGAAACAATATTACGCGTGTAACCAATGAATAGATTAAAATAAAATAAAATAAATGACGAAGCGTTAATGTTTTGCTAAGAAATCGCTTAAATAAATAACTGTTAAAATGTTTTTTGTTGTTATTGCAGTGATGTAATTTATTTTAAATAAGGGTTATGAAACTTAATAAAACTCAGTTTTATTATATTTCCCACATTTTTATCTGATCACGGAAATTAAAGTCGAGTTTTTTATTAAAACTCTTAAATACTTAAGCTATGCTTCAGCAAATTCCCAGTAGTCTTGTAAAGAAAAGAAGCAAAAACTCCGAAGAAACATGTTTTCCTTAGTCATTGCTCTGTAACTTATGATTCAATATGAAACCCATGTCCGAGCAATTTCGTCTTTAAAATCACCCAGGATACGTAACTTTTCGCCATAAAAATGTCTTTGTGGTGAACCTTACATTTCTTTACGCAAATGAACGTTAATTATTTAAGACATGTACAAAGAAATAGCTTACTGCAGTTATGGAACTTTGTGCAACTTTCTGCGTAAAAGTTTGATAGTATCGTTAAGCATTACAAGTAATTTGTCCCCGAGGCGTCGAGACATTGAGGTGCTTTGTGGCTACAACTCCTGTTAGTGTTATTTTGAATATTTGATTCTTCTGCTTGTTTACTCTAGTAACCTCGAAACCCAAAGCCTGTATATGTACATATGTGTACACATACATATGTGTAGGTTACAAAGTTGGCTCTAGTTTCAGTTTGAAAGAAACGCCCAAGAGATTGATTTTGCTTGCAAAGTATTAACTTTGACAGGGACAAATCTTATGTACCAGAAAAATATGTTTTATCGTGTCCTTAAAAATAAAGAGATGTCAAGCGTACTCCATTCTTCCTTTGTGCGGATTGATGAACACAAATGTTAAAATCAACTCGATATTCGACAACTGCACAAGGACTGAGTACTTACCAATTTTAACAATAATAATCATTCAAGCCACTCCTATAGCCAGCAGTTTTCAAATCAACGTTGCGTTAAATTATTGGTCACTTATGATTAACACAAGTTATCGGAGACTAAGACTATGGACTAAAATGCTTAATTGGAATAAACACTTCGACAAACCCGGTCTTCCCGTAGTCGCAAAACAGAACAAATTCCATTAATTCAGTCCTATGGCATGGTCGCTAATTCTAAAATACAGGTCAAATGAAAACCCTTTTGCGGCAAAGTGCGGTTATGTAAATTAATAGGTTTATGATATTTGATTTTGTCGTTATTTGAAAACCAAGTATTTGAATAAATATCACAGTATATGTCGATATTTGAAAGTTACCATGTTATGAGTATTAGATACTGTTAACATAGAGTAATGATTAAAAAAATGAATTATTGTTGAACATTTCGTCTATACATAACTGAAATCAAATAAGCTAGGAGTAAAACAAATTCAATTTACTAATCTAACCCTCCGTAGTTACGCCAGTTTAAAGTAACTGAATTGACGCTGTGATTTAATTTAAATGGAATATAATTACAATACCACTTTAATGTAGCAACTCCGAAAAAATATAGGTACAGTTTGCGTTATTTTTTTATGTACTGATTTTAAAATAGAATTTATTTCTACCTACACTCCTGGTTCGAACACTACAGAACGTAACGGCAGACGACCATTCAACCTGTCTCACACTTGTTAATGAAATCTGAACAGGAATATAACTAATAAATTTGTAATGGAATTTTTGTTGAGGGGGCACTGAGCCTCCTAACCAGTCTGCACTTGGTAGTGTTGGTTCAATGCTCTATTGCTTATCAACTATAAGATGCGCTGTGCGAGTTGCCTTAATAGATTGGCAATCTTTGTACTAGCGACATTTTCAAGCTCTGTTTGAAGGATATTTAATATCAATTGTGATAGCGCAAGTTTCTCATCGTTCGACGATTCTGCAGCTCAGGACCGATCCTGAAGAACGAATGGTGTCGAGTTCGAATGTTTGTGTGGTGAACATTTTACTGACAAATAATCGTTTATTCTCCGTTTTGTTTGTATTGGATATTTAAAGTGAGTCCGCGTAAAGTCCGGTTTGAACGTCTGTTAGGTCTAACGTAGAGAAGCGGATCGGTTAGTAAAATGTTTAACTGAACAGATAATTCCAATTCGACGGCAGGCACTCAATAACTATTAGATGCTAACGATAATTAACAACATCAATTTAAAAAAAAACGCTTCTATTAGCGCAGCATTTTCCGCCCAACAATTTCCCACCTTCAAAGCTATCATTATGCGGAAAACTGCAGCGATAATTAGCGCGAGATTCACTTAAATACCATTAATGTCAATTTATTTTTAATTTGTTCGTCCAGCGGCTTCCCTTCTTTGTTCGCTATTCGTTTTGCGCTATATTTAGATTTTGTTAAGGTATAAAACATTTATGTACATAGTATGTTAGTCACACATTTATTTTGTGTCTGGTGTCTTGATTGTTTAAGATGTGTGTGTGACCATACATGAAGGAAATGGAAAGCCTTAATACAAATATATAAGGGATGTGCACGAGCTGCACCGCGATAGCTACTAATTTTTAAAGTAGTTATTAACTTCAGAAAATGCCGTATTGGCCATTTGTCTTCGTGTTATCTTTTCTTAATCTTATTTTATTTCGTCCAGTTTTTTCTTCATTCATCCATACTTACTTTTAAACATGTACAATTTGACAATGATAATAATTTTCTCATTGTTTACAGAGCGTAATCATGTTACAATTTCTAGATCCCTCGTACTTGCTCTGTCAATATCGCAACGTATCCGACAGCTGCAGCCTCTTGGAGGGTCGAGCAAACTCTTTAGGAAACGAGTGAGTGACGGCTGGAGGGTGCAATACCTATAATGTTATAGAAGAGTTCCCCGTATTGTTGCGGCATTTCTGATGTTGATATAATTCACTGTCATCTCTAGTCGTTCCGGACGCGGTTGCAGTATGATTATTAATATTTTAATCGAAATGCAGATTCTAAATGTTCGATATTTTGTGATCACTCAATCTAAGGTATTATATTTACTTTGAAAAACAAAACCTACCAGATTATGTTAAATCTACAATCAATGGATTAATCAAATTACTGACCGTAGATTGACCGCCAATTGTACACTTTGCGGTTATTCTACAAGTTATGATTTGAGTAATTAGTTTCTCTTCATTAGTGTGGTATCATCACAACCACGCTCTCAATCATATAAGGTATTTAATTTGAAATAACAACATGTGCTAATGATTGTATTTTCATAATAATAACGGTTGAAACTATATTACTATACATGTTATAACAAAAGTATATTTATAGCGCTTACTTCCATAAAGAAAATGATAACTAAGTTTATTTCCTTCTGCATCTTGTTGTGTTTCGTCACAGAAACTTCGAAACAAACTTAGATGGGTTTTTTATTGTTAAAATTATAAATGCGCCGGCGCGCGCGGTGCGGCGCGCGGCACGCGGCGCAGGCGAACGGGATCAGTTGAAACTTTTCCCAGAAGTCAGGTCAACCGTCGACAGCTTAATTGAAAACGGTTCCGTGAATTTACAAGCGCATACTTCAACGGTTTCCAGCTGATGAAGTATTAAGTATTTGTGGGAAATGTGTAATTGTTGTTTTATTGTCACTATAATATTTTATTTTTATGTAACAGGAAAGTAGTAAACAATATTACATAACGTTTTATGTAGTAATTCCAGTCCATATGATATCCATATTATCTCGGTTTATCTTAATTCTCTGAGCGGGCTACCAAAAATCAATGGCCACCTAAAAATAACGACAAGGCCGGCTACATAATGAGCGCTCGGACGTACGCACGGAGAACTGTAAATCAGCGATTTCCAACCCGTGCGACACGTACCCCGAGGGGTACGGGAAAATCATATTGGTAATGGGCGAAATACTGAGAAGTTAAAACAGTTAACTTATATAAACATTATTATTATGTTATTATGTCTACAATATGTAGTTTAAAAGAAACCTTATAACTAACAACTAATTAAGATGCTAGACCTTAAGAGAAACGAGATACATTTTTACGAGTAGGTATGGAGTTATCAGGGGAGGGTACTCATAAATGAATTTTTTTATTAAAGGCTACGGGAAAAGTTTGGCAACCACCGATCTAGGTGATATTCCTTCTATGACAATAGTTCAAAATATTATTGGAACGTTTCAGCATGTCAACCGCCGATGGCACCACTTAGGCGGGGCCCCTATTTATTCTCCATCGCGTGCTATCCCTTTAAGATGGAATTTGCATGACATTACAGTCGCGCAGTGTTTTGATACAACCCATAGCTTGTAAGACCCCTCCAAGATGCATTTAAACTGTTTGTATTGGACTTTGCGGGCTCTTTGACGGGCTCTCGCAACCCTAACTTACTTATAGCCCGAGGGTGAGCTCGCTCGTCACCCGTGTAATAGCAAACAGCTTCGTCAACAGTAAAGAAAAGTGGCGGTTTAGCGGAAAGCGATGTTTTTATCAGTGTAAATATTGAAGATCGCGAAGGTAGCGAAACTTTAAACGATTAAACTGGAGCAGAACCTTGTCTGTTAATTTTGTTTTGAGGTAAATACCAGATATTGCAAGCGTGTCGGAATAGAACTCCAGTAAAATAAAGTCAAATAAGCCACCCGAAAGGGAGGAGAATGGGGAGGCGGGCAATATTGGAAATCACTTGGCTATCATTATAATTATACATAATAATATCTAAGTTGTTACACAAGCAACTATGTATTTCTCGATTCTCAGAAACAATAATACATCTATGACTCATTTAAAATCACAAATTAGTTTAGTATTTCAGATGGGTGATCATTGGCCAGTGATCGATGAATGAAGTGCAAGCGTTTTAATGAAAGTAAAATAATATGCCGTGGGTTGCTTGGAGCTTTGTAATAATCATCTGTACTCATACAGAATGTGTGAGTTCGAATAGTCGTCACGGGGACATGTTATGCTGACATTCCTTATAATTCGTATTTTTGTAATTACCATGTGCTGTTTAAGAGATGTGCTGAGGAGTTTCTTTCGCCGTTTCTTCGCCTCATTGTTAAAGCACCTTTTCGAAACGGTGGTAGAAGCAAAAAATGACGTTCATAAGTTTATCTACAGAATAGCCACATGGTTAAATAATTTTGAATTTTTGAATTCAAATTGTGTTCTTTCTTTTGAATGCATTATTTTTTATGACTTACAACAGATACTTTGTTTCACCGTGGGAGATCATATTGTGACAGCAGAAGCAACTACACTTGTAGGTACTACTTTTAAATAACTTGATAATTAACCTATGTTGCGTACATATCAATACATATAATATAATTCTTATCGCTTTCTGTATATGAATGATATATAAGAATAATTATTATTAAGGGACTTAATTAACGTAATAGAACACAAAACAATAGTTGTTCGAATTTTTGTCTGTTTGTCTGTGCGTTTGTACGCGCTAATCTCAGAAACGGCTAAACCGATTTCGTTTTGGTATTCACATATATATTGTAGTAAGCATCACTGAATATTTAAAGTTAATTTCTTCTAAATCCGTCCATAAATAAAAAAAGTTATAAATTAATTTAAAATAGTGGAGGTACTATTTCTTAGCGTAAAGCTTGATTATTCCGAAGCAAAGCGAGGGCAGTATACTAGTAATCAAATATAAATCATAAAAATGTATGATAAATGTAGTTTTTTTTTATTCATTTCACTTTTTTTACATATGATTGATTTTAAGGAGTAGCCCTAAGGACTTAACTGCAGCGAAATGTTAACCTAATATCATATGAACCATCTTCTCAAATAAGTGCTTAATTATGTATTTATGAGCTCAAATATTGTCTCTAAGAGTTATGTTAAAGAAACAATATAATCCAACTGTAAACTATAACTATAACTTACACAAGAAATTTCCGTACTTATAATTAAACAAATCTTTATATGAAAGTGTTGTCTTATAGTTCGGAAATTAGATCAAAATAAACCAAAACCAAATCAAAGCAAAATGAGCGAGAAACAAAAAAAAATACAAGCCGATAATAATATTGTATTTCAATGTCCGCGTTAAATACGAATAATTTTGTTAATGTCTGAGCTGTTGCGCTCGAACAAATGAAGATGAATGAAGGTGCCAAATTATATAATTAGCGACAGGCATTCCGTGAGGCTTTTGTGTTAATTTGTACGCGTTATTACTAATGCAGGTTTTATCTAATAAATAATTTCAGTATCAAATCTAAGGAGTACAAGATATCGTACTTAATAACCTACCAGTTAAAATACCTAATCGCTAGAAAATTAAGAAATGATTATTGAAACAAGTGAATTTATTTAATTTCTGTCAACATCGGATGTACTTAAGTGATATTTAAAATAGGCCAGTATTTTTCGTGCAATAGAGACCAACTTTCAGGATTTTACGTGCACAACATATAAAAATCTACAATTAATATTTATAATAGCTCACAACGTGAGAACGTGACTCACGCATAAACTGAATTTCTTTTACATTAAATAAATTTATTATAACGAAACAAACCGAAATATTATCAGATTATTTAGTGAATAGTTGTAAAAAATATACACATATTTATGCATGTATGAAAAGGTGCTTTGGCAATTCGTTTTGTCTCTTCCGGCGACAATTTAGTCCCAATTTCTATTCAGCTTACTTAACAACACAATTTCAACTATATACTATACAAATGAAAAACTTGAATATTGTGACTCTTTCCTATGTACGAAAACACGCAAAGATTCATTCATTCTCATTCAGATTAGCGAGTTCGTTGTGGAGTTGTTGGCAATATTTCATTCTAACAAAGAGTCGGCCGAGGCGCGGATCACGTGGTTTTCGCTTTTAACGAGAAAGGGAATTATAAAATTTAGGCGGGTCAATACATACTATGTTGTGGTGGAAGAGGTTCTGTAGAATAAATAAATAATTTCCTCCTTTATGAATTTTTTTACCGTTATTACGTTCTCATCTATCAGCAGCTGGAGGTCCCCAGCTACTCTTATGAATCCTATTTCAAACGACCTTGAATCCTCTGAATCTGACGACAATTCACTTATTTACTTTTGCTGCAGTTATTGGTTATACTATCTATGTACATAGATAGAATCTTAGTCTCCGACACTTGCCCCTTTCACGTTAATTTGTTGCAGTCTTGTAGGCACTTTGGGTGTTTGTGATATGATAATTGATTACGTGGATATGCAGGAAAGAATTTTTAAATGCGGAAATGAGTACGTGTGAGCGGTATTTATTGATAGTCGCGTTAAAGGTTTCACTTTCCTCCCACCGGCCCCTGTGAGTCCCTTCGTAGGCCGATTGCCTTATGCCGAATGCTGACAAACTTTTTTAATATAACTGAGCAGGAATATAAAAAAATCTATCAAAGTTTGCCGAGCCGAATTGGAAGCTTTAGCTGCCATTCACACGGTATCGGCCTCCCAGGCTTTTTATTACCCAAAATGGCTCTTGACGTATTGCGAAAATATATTTCGGTCAACGATTTTGCGAGTTCCGCATTTTTGCGTAGGTTTACGTGAATTTGAATTGAATCATTTACGTTCTGTGAACCCGGCTTGGAATGAAAGTGTATTTCAGTGTTAATTGTTAACTTCCCGCTGTAATAAAATGAAAATGTTCTACAGAATAACTTCGAGAATTTATTGGTTTCGTTCTGATTTATGAATATCAAATCCTTATCACATCTCAACGTGCCAAACCACCAAAGGAGCCATTGTAATTCTTTTTGACTAGGTAAATTCAATTGTAAAAAAAAATTCAAAATTTCGTTTCAATTGTTGGTTAATGTTCACATATAATATTTATAAAATAGTGACCCTATTTATGTAATCGATACACTGAAGTAAGACCAGAGTATAAAACGCATACCTAAGTAGCAGCAGAGTAAAAAAGGAGATCGTCGGTATTCACACTATAAGAATCCAGAAATAATGGCCCATACCATGGCCCCTTGATCGGTACTGCAGTGCCTTTACATTATCAAGTTTGAAAATATCAGATACGGCGTACTAATTGATTTTTTTAACTAATATGTCGAAGACAACGAATGAAAATAGTTTCAATCAAAAACGCTAATATTACCTACATATGTATATTTTTTTTAAGTCACTAGCTAGAGCACGAGCTAACGGGCCATCTGATATAAATCGAGGAAAGCAACGTAACACCATCGTCAAATCGTTCCCGGTCACAAAAAAGCGATAGATCTGCATATTACTTGCTCTCCAACACCGAAACAAGAACACCTGAAGTTATTTTGCGATTGATTCTAAAAGAAGCTTGCAGCTAATCCGGTAAAACATTTTACTTCTACCCACTTGCACCGTTGGCATTAACTGGGTGGCACAAAGTTCAGCTACCGCCGGCAAGAGGGAATGTCCGTCATCGGCTTGTCCTCACGGGCGATTGGAGCAACTCACGGCACAGTATTGCATAATTATAAGAAAATATACACATAATATGTTATGATAAATATACATGTCGCATCACCCGGGATGTATAAAATTTCGCCTCTACCAGAGCGCTGTGTTTCCTTCCTAAGGGAAGTCTCAATGAAATAATTAGCAAATATTTGTTTGAAATAATTACCTCAGCGTCCCTGCTGCTCGTCAAAAATTGATGAACCCTAGTGCTGTTTGTATTTGTCCCTCCCCGCCGGGGATGGTAGTTCGTGAATTTTGCATGAAATTATATGATTGGATGCGTTCACGTAACAAGTTGAATGGCATCTGAGCGACAGATGGTGAGCTCTGATATTACTGTTTAGACGATATTTTTTTGGCACATTAAAGTTTATGGACACTAATACCTCGATGGAGAAAACTTAGAAATGTGATCACGTTAAATGTGATGAAGCGTTTGATTAGTCACAACTCAAATATTTTTTGCCGTTCGAGGAACTCAAAACTGAAGCTTTAAGACTTGTTAGTTGACGCTTAAAGATTTCAAATATTTTTCGATTGACTTTAAAATAAGGATGAAAGCCACGCAGATGAGGCGAATTGCCAGCTTGATTTTAGCAAATACTAAACAATTTTTTTTTTAGTAAAATAGTAAGGTACACATAAAATTAGAGCAACAAGATTCTATCTTCAACAATATACAGACATAGCTCTGTAAAGTAAATGATTGTATAATCAATTCCTCTATTGTATTTCCAAAGTGATTTATATGTGAAACAGGGGCGCGGACAGCTATTGCCGCGCGCCGGGGATGCTCCCGTACTTTTTAATTTTCTCGATACTAATACAATACACGATAGAACCACACGTGACCTTTGTGACCAAGAACATACGGTTCAGTGTCCGGTGACCTTCAATTACCGCCACCGTCGAATTAAAATCGCAATCACAAAGCTGTTTGCTACCTTTTTTGGGGATACTTTTTTACGAGACGGATATGAACCTGTCGTTTTGAGGAACATTTGAGTCGTCATTTTGAATAAAAATATCATAAGTACCGTTAAGTTTCTGGTTATAAGAAAGTTATTGCATTTAAAGCGTAAAGTAGGTGTTATTTTGGGTACGAATACCCTCACGTGTTAAGTGTATTAATCCTTAGTTCTTAAAGATAATCATGGGTCACGAAAAATTTGAATTTTTTGCAAGCATTTCCTGAACATTATATTGTTATGTAGTCTTTGTGGTCATCTTATGGCATTGTAGATTTATGAAGGAGTTATTGTTTTCTTTCGTTCCTTCATTTAAATAGCGCTTGTTATCTACGTCTCTACCGTAAATAAAGTAAAACCTACGCTTGTTTCGATATTAAACAAAAACAAAACTGTCAACGCCGAGGCGACCTCACCTGCCAGCGACACCTGGCGCCCGTCTGACTTATGAAACTCGCAAATAAGAAGACATTGATTAAAAAACCAGACAAGCGCGAGTCGCACTTGCCTCAATAAGGTCATTTACGTACGTACGATTCATTCAAATAGTATTACAAATTTTTTTCATTCCTCTAAAAATTTGAAAGATTAAAACAAAAATATTTGCTAGCCGTTCTCGACTCACTACGTGACTAATATTCCTTAAGTCTATTAACTTGCAACCACATTGCAATGAAAATATATCAGCTCGATATTTATAATACCAATTCAAAATAAATAAATCCTTCATAAACGATATTAGAAAAAAAAATTTGACATTTTTTTTACTAGAGACACTCATAAATATAATTTGACTAATCCCTTAAGATTCTTCAGAAATTCCATTGAATATGCTGTAGCGTCATTTCAATCAGACATTTTGATATCAAGTTAAGATGAGAGGCGATTGTAATAATAACTATTACTACATTTCAAATACGTATATATCTTTTACTCGAGGCAATCTAAAATTGTTTCTAGTTTCAATGATAAGAAACGAATAAAACTATTTGTAGCGCGACTGCAGTCAATAAATATTTTCCGACACGGCGCACAAACTGCAAGGGAGTTAATCAGGTTCAACAAACACTATTATAAACGCGAGAAAACTTCCCCGCCCAGCCCACAATAACCCACTCCTCCAGCTTAGAAAATGGCGTGGTCTATCGATAGATACCTCTTACTCTCGAATTCGTTTATAATCAGTAGAGACAATTTTAAAGGAGTGAGTGAGTGAACCGTAGTGAATTCAAATGTTGGTCACGTACTTATGTAAGCCATCCACGAAACTAGTTCTGAAATTCTAATCTCATGGACGGCCAAAGCGGATTATTGTGCGTAAATATTAGAAAAGGGGAGAACATTGAAGCAGCTTTAGCCTAATGATATGTTTTTCAACTACCGAATCCAATGGTTTGAGTTCGAACCATAGATCATCATTTTATTTTTTATTTTTAAGCACGTAGCTACAAATAAACAAATTAATTTGAAAACCGTTTGCGTCGTCATTCGTCGTGGGCACTGCAAAGGACTGAAAGAACTTGCCCGCGTCATTGTTCCCTACTACTTATGATGTGGGAGTACTTCAACAGGAGAGTGAATAGACTTTTAGAAGTTAGTGCGTTTAACATCTTAAATTTCATCGCCACTTACTATCAGATGGAACTGTTATCAAGCATAACTTATGTAAAATAAAATCTACAAATTCATTACGGGAAAACATTGTGACAAAACCTATGTACTTAAGAATGCTCTATTAACATCTTAACGCGGTGAACACTTATAATTAAATTACCTTAAGCAGACGACGTCAGAAACTCTCTCCCATAATCTTGAGATTAATATGCAGGACTTTAGAACCGCCAATTGAACAACGCAATTATCGCTTGCCAATTATTATGGTAAAGGTGCTCATCGGACGGCGAGTGCTCATTACCATCACAATGAACGTCGGTCGTCACTTGACATCGGGCTGAGCAAACAGATTGGATCAGTTGTAAGATACGATAACGACACCCATTGGTTATGGTTGTGATTGAGTTACCGGAATTCAGTAACGGGAAAACAGAAAATATTAGCTCGCAGACAAATTTCCATCCTCTAAGATTCTTTGTGTTACATGAAGCACGCATGTATTATTAAGATCCGAGAGCTAAATTTTATAAAATAAACTCTTACTATCTACTTTGGTTGAAAATTAAACTCGGAATGCTTAGCTCGATATTTAGGAGCATTTACAATCGGGTTACGAGGTCGTTTAACACACACATACGTAGCTTGACTGAAAATCGACAGCCTAATATTTTCCATCAACCACTGTAGAACACTGCAACTTCTCATAACTTATTTTCCTTCTTTCTGTTCACACCACCTTAATCCTATATTATTATCAATTGACTTTTTTACTATGTAATGTGATCACATAGTTGAGATGTTGAATACAAACCTTACACATTCGTCGCAATCATTGCATTAATTCCGCTCTTGACTTTTTCTTTATTGTCATCTTTGATATTAACATGAATTTTTACATGAGTATCCACAGACACTGGCAAAACATCAGTAAATAATAGAAAATCTTGTTGTGTTAAAATAATTAAGTAGAGTATTGTCTCGGTAATCTGGAGACTATGAATATAAATCAGAACAATTATAATAAATGTTACCATAAAGAAAGTATCGTACGAATATTTACAATCATTCTTTAATGCAATCATATATTTACCGATAAAGCCATTACTCGTTAACAATTATAGATTCATGCGAAATGTTATGCAATTAAAAGTCATTGATACAGAACAACACGGAACCAATTAAAAAAGTAGATTTTTTTTGGTGACACCGGGAGGGGTGACTTGCAAGCTATGTAGTTATTCTAGATCCTATTCCTTGATTACTTTTGTAGTAAAGTATTTTTATTGTCATGAAAGAAACGATTGGATTTGCAGTCAAACATATGTATGATCTGAGTCTTTGAGAAACAAAATAAACAAACTATTTACATAAAAAAAATATACCTGCTCGTAAATGTTTAGTAATCGGATATCGTATTCGTGAGCTCATGAATGTTGAATAACCGATTCCACCGTGAGCAGACACCACCGGGAACCACAAGTGAACGGCGTGTTTATTTTAATCTTATATTTTTTTAAAGATGTTTACGCGCGTATGATCAATCGAGCTACGAGTTATTAGCCTTTCAGGGTTAAGTTGCAGCTAGAGTTATGTATATTATGTATTTAATTTTTTTATGTGTATTTTAACTATCATCGTCACAATTCGAACTTTTCCAACCCATAATTCTTCTCCTTTCATAATAATTATGAAAGATAAATACCTCACTGGCCGAGTGTGAATTGACTTCGCACACGTATAATTCATAATTCGCATTCAATAAACCTGGTGTTATTTCCCTGTAATCAAATGTAATGTAAACTCCAAACAAAAATATACTTTCCTCCATTAGGTACAGATCTATAGCTTCTGCTGAACTAAGCGGTGCCTCCCCTGCACATTATCTCATGAGAAAGTCACGGAAGATTTATAAGTCCACAAGCTGCGTAAGAGTACATTTTTTCCTAGATAAGTTTAGAAGTGATTAATTAAGAACTATGGATAATATTGTAGCTCCTTTAGTATTAGTAATACGACTATACCTACCCTACCAGTATCGCGTCTAGGGTTCGACTCGCAACCTTATAAACAGACATTAGTGTGATAAATAAATGTATGCTCTAGGGTTTTGGCTATGCGTGATATATTATTTATTTATCTCCATACCATCCTCGGTACCGGCAATCTAATCAATTGTATATTTCTGTATAAATTTAATCCCTTAAATGAATAAAATTCTTAAATTGATTTACTAAACAATAGAACAGGAAATACATTATCCTTTAAAAATTCACATACGCCTGAGGCTAACGGCTCAGTGGTCGCCAGTAGCTATCACGCCGAGTGTTTCAAGACACAGTGTGTAATTCCGCTAATGGTATGGTACTACTTTGTTGTAGGTCCCAAAATTGATTCCCGGGGCTAATATTTTCTGACAGAATACATCTACATATATCACTGCCACCTGCAAGGAGTAACAACTGGTGTGCGTACCGTATTTTTTATTTTCGGTAACTAATTGGAACATGCCATATTCCATTAGTGATAACATTATAAATTATTTGATACTTTTTGTTTTTTGTTTTCATCAGTTGTTATATTTATATTTCAAAATATTTATACATATATAGTAACGTTTATATATATATATATATATATTAAATTTACGGATGTCTCTATGTAATGTAATATTTAGTATATAGTTGTGCATTTAGTACACCTTTTTCTAAATGTTCTCTTGACCCTAAGGTTGTCTGGAAGAAATCGCTATAGGTGATAACATAATTTATGAAATATTTACTGATGTTTGGTTTGTTCTTTATTGGTGTTCAATAAAGAGTATTGTCTCACACTGTATTTCAATAAATGGAATAAGTTTTTCCACATAACTAAACAGAAGTGGAGTGTATATTATTCATGATGCTCCAGGAAAGACCTGTAAAAAGGGGTTAGTATTTGTAGTACAGATTTGCAAGTCCTTAAGTCGCCAGACAGTCTTCTAACAAGGCAATTGCTATGATGAAAACCTAAAGTACTATACAAGGTCAATGTAGTACCGCTCACGAAGTGTTTCCAGATCAGTAACCTGTTCATACCCTGACCGCACCCGGCGTCTCTCTATCGTCATAAGGCTTCAAGCGGTTATCTGCCCGTCATCTCTGGAAGCAATAACACTCATACTTAGGTGCTCGCCTCCATCCGCGCCGTATTTTATCCGCGTAGCGCGCACGCGACGTATAAAGTATTCAGCCGAAGGAACGCCGGCTCATTAATATCTGAGTACCACATAGCCTCGGGAGCCGATGCACTCATGGTCTGTTTATTGTTCAGAAGCCCTTCGTCGAAAAATATACAAATAAAAATAATTTATTTCCTTAAAAGTTAAGTACAACGAGGTCCTAATGCTTATGCTATTAGACAATCATCTGTCATTATTGACGGTTACATATGTAATAGAAGTCAGTTCGGTTGAATATAATGAAAATGTATATAACTCAAAAGAAAATATCAAAATTTGTGGTTTAAAAATTCCTTTAGGTCTTAATATAAGTAGTTTACTAAACGTTGTTTCATTTGTGTTTCAAAGTTATTAATGGCGACTGTCTTTATGTTGTCGGGAATTTTATTATAAATGTTCATAAACATTCCATACACGTTGCGGTTGAGCAAACCTGTTCGCGCAAACTTATCAATTCCAAGACGCTCACCATGCCTAGAATTTCTGGAACATATTTTCGCTGATTTAAACAAACTCCTATGACACCTGAAAAACGGGCAAGCTTCTAAAATATATTTCGACGTGATTAAGATCTTGAGTCGACGAAACAGTGGCTTGCATAAGTCAAAAGGAGTTGCACACCATGTGACTCTAACACGCTTCTTTTGGGCCAGGAATACTCTATTAATATATGAGGAGGCACCCCACAATATTAATCCAAATCTAAGATTGGATACTACGTATCATTGATATGCAATTGTAATGTCTATCGTTACAGACTTTACTAGCCTGGCAAGGGCAAGCCTAACCTTATTTATTTTATCGCACACTTTATCGACGTGTTCTTCGCAGTTTAAGGTTGCATCTATTGTTATGCCCAGAAATGTTGTATGTTTACCTCTGTTAGTAATCGTCCCTAGTATCTAATATGAAGAGGGGGAATAACCTTCTTTTTTGTTTTAAGTATAATGTAATTTGTTTTTTATTTTTTATTTTACTATTAGCTGATTTAAATTCATCCAATTAATGATAGATTTGATAGTTGTATTAATGTCAGTTTGGAAATTGACAATGTCAGTATTTGTACCAGATGTCACTATGATTGATATATCATCGACAAATAGTACTAATAATAATATAAAATAATAACAAAATTATAGTTTCTAGTGGAATTAGTGAATCTGTTTGTGTATGCGCATGTTTGTGTGTATATGTGTGTTTGTGAGCGGGAAACTGTTGACTGTGTGTGTGTGTTGTTGGGTGTATGTGTGTATGTGTGTGTGTGTATGCGTGTCTAATGCGTGTGTTAAATAATTAAATAATTTTGAATTTTAATTGGTATTTGGCATAAAATTGGAAATATCGATCCCTGAGGCAATAGAATGGAACAAATATTATGTTTATTGCCAGATGTCGTAAGAGACGACAGAAGCTAACCTGCTCGGTGATAGGGCTTCGCGTAAGGATTATATTATCAATATTATTATAAAGCGATTAATATTATTACTGGTATTATTATCTTTCCGCGAAGCCTGTCATGCTAGTTACCACTCTCCTGCTTGAGTCAGCCGCCAAACGACTCATCTTCTTCCAGCTAAGAGCTTGAGAGAGTACTTACATTCTTTCTCTCTTCTTCTTTCTTGGCCAACAACGTATTAGTGATGCCTTTGGTGTTACTAATGTCCATTGGTGACGGTGACCACTTACCGTCAGGTGGCTTGTCTGCTCGTTTGTCGGCTATTTAGATAAAAAAAATACCGACGCGGGTGTTATATATGTATGTATAGTGAGGGCGGTTTACCAGTTTTTTTATATAATTCACCACAGGTTATTGTTATATTGTTTCTGTAGATGAAGCAGTTTTTTGCTGATTTATATCAGACATCAAATATACCTAAACAGTGAACCCTATGTACTACCTTTTAATTTTGAATTAGGGTTGCCACACAACACGTTGTTATTTAATGTAAGCGTTCACTTTTATATCATTAACTGAAATTGAACATTGAAACACAATTGTCCAGCCATTATCCTGCAATCCATTTAGACTAATTCTATAACAGGTTAAAAGATACGCGATACTTCGTTAGCACCAGCTTTCCTTGCAGGACAAGATTACATACACCACTCAAGTACTAGGACATGTGATATGAAGCCTTACATCAAATCCTTTTTACGGAAGTGTCTTAGAATCGGTTTCAAATGACTTAATCGGGCATTGTTCTTTTCATAAGAGATGTATTTCTCATAGTGCTAGACATGGACTACATATTTAGTTACCACGAGGTATGGCTCGTTTCCTTATTATTCAGTCTTGAACAAGTCCTTTGTGATGCACTGTAGGAGCGTAATACGATGCTTATGACGTGATTTATGACGGCACGCCACAAGTGTTAAAACCTCAATTACGCTGGCATGGAATATTTGAATGGCTCTACACAATATATTTTTGGCCGAAACGATGGTTTAACATTGTAAAATAAATTCACATCTCTAATATACTTATATGTCATTTCTTAGTCTTTTTTTGTTTCATTTCTAAGGAGTGGTATGAGTCTAGTTACAGGGAATCCTAATGTGGGTGCTAGAATCCAAAATTATGGTACAAAAGAAAAGCAATAAATATTTTTTCATTTTCAATGTAATAATATCAAAAAAATTAAGAGTACATTAACATTCTACTATAAAAGCAATTCAAGATGTCGTGGATTAATAAATAGCAAATTCCCCGACACACAAAGCCAGCACACTCGCGAGAAAACCGTAACCCACATCTATCCAAAAGTAGTTTGTAAAGAGTTCTTCCGATGCTTTGCGATCTGTAGCCACGTTCGGCGTGTCGGCGGACTGCGCTGATCCTAGCTTTCAATATGGCGCGGAATGAATGGTACGCGAAGTGCCAAGGTGAAGCTGATAGCGTATATTGTGATTTTTATTGGAATTGTAGCTTATTAGGAACATACCATAAATAACTGTATAATATTTGTAAATATCATTACCGTTTTTTTCCTTTTTAGGAACATTTTCTAAGAGTAGATTAGATATTTCATATAACGTTGACATTTTCACATTACAGATTACTCAGTTTTAAAAACTGAAGATATATTTTACACATTTACTCATAAACGAAATATATACTTTAATTTGTGGTATAGTACTTGTAGGATAAATACTTAATGCGAATGACGATTTTTCCTTCCACCTATAGCCATAAGCTACGAAGTAAGTAAATATATTCGTAATATTTCTCGAAGACTATTTATAATTGGTTCTTAAAAGACTATAAATGTCGACTTCTGTATTCCGAGAGGGACAGTGCTTCACATAGCTATGACACATTGTATCTACGTAACTTGTACCTTATACCCTCCACCTATAAGATGTTTGAGATCCAAAGCCGACCGCCGGCTTAGTTCACAGACGCCAAATTTTATCGAAGGCTTTTTGTGTTCCACGAAATACTCGGTACTACGTATGCGGGCTCGTTCTTATCTCTATTCATAATAAAAGTTGAGCTAAAGGAAAAATACCATAAATCTATCATGAAATACGATAATTACAGGATAGATAATTATTTGTTTTTTAATCTTGGTCTATTGTGATTTATTAATTGTGTATACATATAATAACGAGCAATTTTCTTCATTCCTTGTTGGCCGGTAACGTAGATAGGTAGGTAAATAGGTAGGTTGGTAGGTAGATGAGTAGCAGCCCTGGTTCTTAGCTGTCCCATGGCATAGACTGAGTGCAGTACATGCAATACAATCTTGTCATATACTATAGCACCTTCGAAGTGCTTAGTATGTTAATTCCTTCATACTTCCTTTCCATCCTTTATCGCATCTATTATGGTTTTACAGTTACGGATGTGCGACGTTGACGATTTACTATCAGCTCCATCACGGTTGCGGGTTGTTAGTTACGCCGCAGCCACACCACTTCGAACTGAGTTAAAGTTTCGCTTAGTTTGACTACTTAAAACCAAAACAAAATATCGCTAATCGTAAAAGGCTAAGAGTGAAATGTTTCTTGAACACGCACCACGAATATTATTTTAGTTATGTTGTCTAAATATTGATGTTTTGCGAACTATTTGTCACATTAAATCAGAGGAGTAATAGAACATGTTACGTCGCACAAGACTTTGTGTTCCGGATGAAACTAGATAATGCCGGTTAGAACCGCGTTGATATTAAATTTCTAAAATCCTTGATATTAAAGTTTTATGCAGCCAAGATGGATGAAGCGTGTTGTAGTGCCACCTCATCTTGGGAAGTATAAAATTTAATAATAAATGAGCAAGTTACGACGTAAATATTCAGATAGAAATATAGAAGTAATATTATTTTAAGTTATTGTTCTATTTCAAATTTATTTTTAGTTTATTATGTAATTTGATAGTCATTTAAATAATTTTAGGTTTGCAAAAAATCGATAATATATAAATAAATGATAATATATAAATAAATACCCAACTCGTAGATAATGTAAAAAAAAGAAAATTTCTAAAAAAATACATTACCAAAGGATCTTTGTAGAATCAACCATAAAATCATTTTATTTTCTTTAGGATTCAGTATCAAACAACTTGTTATAAAACAGGTTCCCAGCTTCCTACTTGGCCAGCAATGTGTCGGCCATACCTTACATGTTCCAGATGTTGTTCAGATTCCCCGTCTGCTCTTTTCTCGGCCATTAAAGCTAAACATCGATACAGCATATGGATAAGTCTTTGTAATCGGCTTTAACAGGAAAATGCTGTCAAACCGATAATTAAACTATAAGCGGTGAGTTGATAGTATGAATTGTATTAGGAAAAGATACATTAATGGTGCTGAAGAATGTCAGCTATCACTCATAATAAATAAACCATTATACAAAACTACCATGCCGGCTCGGCTGCCTTTCACGTAACTGGAGCAGCGATACCCTTGAACATATTGAAAATTGTATAAATAGTCATATAGATAGGTTAACTTTTGTAATTTATATTATTCAGATTATATCGATATTGACTGAATTTTACGTCTTAGTGACTGTTCATTATGTCGACAAGACAAGACATAATATATATATATATATATATATATATATATATTATTATTATACTTGTAAAATAATTATTCATATAAGTGCCGTGATGCCGAAAATTACTTTCCGCATACACACAAACGCACATTCTCTCTCTTTATAATATTTGTATAGATTTTGGAAAAAATGCAATCTCGCTGTTTCCTGCATAACACGCTCCAAATATAACCGAATGTATATTGTAAGTAAAATCACAGGTTTACGTATATCTTAGTTATAGTGCGACTATATTTAAAAAAATCGTTAAATAAAAATAAAATAGTAAAGAAGAAAAATTTAATAGGAGTTTAAAATTTTGGAATTGGTAAACGAATATTATATATAATTTAGAAGGCAGGCAAGTTTTAATATTGTTGAGAGTATCAGTTATTTTGCGGAAATTCATTCATTGTATATAATTTAGAAATTCGTTCAGTTTTAATATTGTATATCTGCGGTAGGCCACTACGCCTAGTTATCTATTAGTTTCCTTATCTATGAACTTTCTCGACACGTATATTGTATTCCCTTTGAAATTTACGTTAAGTAACAAACAGACGCAAACGATAACGTAATACTTCCGCCAAGCGTTTGTCCTTATTTCCCTAACGCGTTTTCACGAGCTCCAGGAAAATACGGATGCTATAAAAAGAACTGGAGCAAAACTACCATAATGTGGAGACAAACTACACGAGGAGCCCGCAGCAAATTTATAAACTACCCGCACAAATCCAGATGAACTGTTTTACGTGTCTACTCCTTGTACCCGTGGAAGTAAGAATATTGCGCCGTAACTCTGAACTGGTACGAGTCGGTTACGGCCGGTTTAAACCAGATCGGTGTATACGTGTAACGATTAATGTAGTGAATTTATTACAAGAAATATAAAATTATAATAAAACATATTCAATTACAATACATACCAAATATAGGCACATAAATACTGAATATAAAAATACATTCAATAATAAACATAAAAATTATAACACTGAGATAAAATCAAGAGTAAAAGAAGAGTTAGGACCGTAAGCTAAACAAATATAATCAATGGTGTCGTTACAAATTAACTGGATCGAATCAGAAGTCTCATTATTACAACGCCGATTATTATCAGTCTGACTGTACCTGCAGAGTATTGCGGACGGTTATCTATAAACAGTACTTCAACCACTAATACAATCTTCTAAGATATAGAATGATCTTAAAGCGCTCTGTGAATACAGTTTGGGTGCGTCATTTATACCTCGCTGACTGAGTATGGAGATTACATAATAATAAGAAAACGCAATCGGAAAAAACTGTGTTAGATTAAATCATAAATGATGAGTCTTGAAATATTACCACACGTTTCTAACTCAGCAAACTGACAGAGTCCCGGTCTTGTTCTATTTTAGGTTCCATCAATTCCTCATAAATTTCAAGAAACTTCGATAGCACGATTCGTTTGTATGTACCGCAGCATCGCACGGATCGATCGTATATTTGCATAAATATTTTTATTTATTTTATTAATTCCTACAAAGAAAAAGTAGGCAAGTAAGGCTCGTAAGTGTAGATTACTTTATTGATTCATTTGAACTACTGAAGAAAACCCCAATATATAATTCGCCGGTTGAAAGATGTTGCCGAGAGCACTCCGGTATTGTATGCTAAGAAATTACCTGTTGACTTTTTAACTTTTTTACCCAAGGAAAATCTTATTTACTAATGGAATAAAAAAATATTTTATTTGGTAAGTATATGTGTTTACTTACAGAAGGTTACGTTACTGAATGACTACGTGATGCTTGGGGTAGTAAAACTTTTTTACGTTTCGATAGTAGGCACATCGTGTGAAATGTTGGAAACCGACTTTCCTAAAGAAAGATCCGAACATTATAACGGATTTTTATACTCACTTAAACCCCCTCGGCAGCTATTCTATACAAATGGTTTAATCTTATGCTCCAGGATTGTGTTTCAATAACCTCAATTTGCATCAACTACCTGCTCTGAACAATACCCAATGTACTCGTCTCTAACGTGCACGTAAATTGATATTCCTCACATAAATTGATATTCCTGATAATGCCTCGTTTGTGACCTAAAGTACTGCTTTACTCGGACTGAGATGAAAAGTGCCAAAGAAAATTTCATGACAGGTTTTGATCGGATTTTGAGTTGTCTTAAATTGCTCTAGTATGACAGAATTTAGTTCGGCATTTAAATTTTGGGCATAAAGTGTAAGAGAGACTGCTGGTAAGTTTTTGCTGGACTTTACCACAAAAAAATATCCTGCGATCGATATACTTAAAGGCTCTATTAATTAACAAATTACAAGTGAATGTCAACATGTTTATAACAACAAGTTTTTCTACACTTATTACAATTTATTCAACTTATTAAGTTTATAATTATGAAATTAAAGATCAAAGTGGAGAAGATTAATAATAGTTTCATACAAACGAAATTCTACTGATGCAGAATAATACTAAATATACTACTATAATATATAATAATACAAACTATGGATGCTTCGGTCCATATAAACTATTCTTACACGAGAGGTTTTTAAAACGTCTATAGACACGACGCAGCATCCCCTTCCAATAAATTGCTAAGACTACGACAGCTGCTTTATTTTGCACAACCACCCCACCCACCCTTGCAAACTATCCCCCGGGCATGTGTTTAGTTCATGCAAATTTAAACGGCTGCATTTTATTACCTCAATTTTCACTCAGCTGCCCAGATACTGCCTGTATCGCTTTTTAAATTTATGTATTTTCTAACTGAATATTAAGGAATTATTATCTCTAATAAATATATTCTTAAAAATATTTAACTTGAGTATCGGACCATTATATATGGTAAACAAATTGGCGTACGATGTAGGAAATGCTCCGTTTATTTCTGATCGATCTGTGTCTAACTGAGCGAAGTCCTGGAAAAAGATGCAGTAAGCATCACAAGGAGAATATTAAGAATACTTATAGCTTTTCCTACGTACAACAAGAGGTAAAACTTACTACTACTTATGGTTACAGTTATTATAAACTTGTATTCATACAGTTTTATGTTCAAAATAATTATCCAGTTTGTAATAACCTTACCCCATAAGTAAGCTTTTTAAATAAGATTTGAATTTACAATATGGAAGTCCTTCAATACTAACTGAAATTGTTTGGACAACCCAACAATATTTAATTTCTGAAACATGGTGTCATCAGCGCAGTCTTCTTCGTAGTATTCATTTTGATAGTGTCGCTCAACTTAATAAAGCTATCGAACAATATTGAAATGGATATTATTAACTATAAAAAATAAATTGCACCGAAAATTAAAGACAACCAAACCACAATGAAATCCTACGTGAGATCCGTTTCAAATGCAACACACCGCAGTAGCCACAGGTGGAACGCATACTATACCCAAATCAGTAGCAACACAATAAAGAGTAATAAGAAGAATAACGTTTGCCATAAAAATAAAATCGTATTTATTTAGAGGTATTAGACATTTTGCACCAGACGGCGCTGCGAAGGCTTCGTAGTTACGTTCAATTAACTCATTATGCTCTTTGAAGTATGTGAACATTTCATTAGTAAGTACATCTTTATTGCAACGATAAGCTTCATTGAGGATTAAAGATATTATAAAGGAGAATTATGAAAAATGTAGAATTGGGTTCCTCGTAATATTTATTCCCGACGGTCCAATAAACTTTTTTTATAAGTAATTTCAATTTACTTCTCGATGGGTGATTTTTGAATATAATTTGTAGTGAATAGATTTTATCTGAGACGCTTAAAACTGAAACTTGAGTTGCTTGAATCTAGCGGGCGTGATGGTAGTGCCGACTTGATCGATGCGTGCGAACATTTAATCACATCACATATTTAGTTCGATGCATGTTTGGCTAGTCCTTAGCTTTTAGTTTACATGTTATGATGATGAAACATCATAATATTCATTATCATAATCCATGATAATCTCACTAAGGGGCTCAGATCTTCCTAAGGGAAGATGCTGTAAGCAGCAAGGTGCTAACAATGTAATCCAGTACATAGACAAAGTGATAAATGGGAGACTCCATACCCCTTTAAGCACATCATGAAGAATACTCATATATGCAACTTTCTTTATGATATTTTGCTCTGTTTGATGATAAATAGCGTATATATAATAATCAAAGAAACAATCACTATTATAAATTATATTATATTTTTCTTTACCGTTGAGTTAAATATAGGACACAACATAATAAAATTTAAATTGATTTTTCCCGAATCATCTTTATACCCAAGAAGGGTGCTATCAAGCGCTCTTCTCAAGGGCGTAGAAAAAAAATTGGGTCCCTCCCAGTATAAATTGGTTCCCCTCAATAAGCTGAATCCCCTGACAATGCGAATTATTTTCATGCCTATCTTGTTTTTCCAATTTTGACGTAATTTGCTTACAGACGCCAGCGAATTTACCCAGAAACGTTCCGACGAACAGTTTATTTTTATTTTTTGGGTAATTTACGAGGATATAATGTCTAAGGCATTTCTTATTTGGTATGAAAATTGATAGTACGAGATTATGCGCGAAGGTTGCGTTGGTATTTTACAGCAGAAAAATACAAACAATTCCATATGGACTAGTTTTATCGCTTTGATTGAATCCACATTTGTAAGTGTGCCCACATTTCGGATCGTTACAAACCGCAACCCGTTTAGTAATAAACCTGCTCACTGAGGAGAACCGGGTTTAGATATTGTTACCGATGTCCAAAAAGTGGTGACCAGCTCCCATCAGGTGAACGTTCTACACATACGTCTGCTTGATGCATAAATTAACCATTTGTAGTCAGAGTATTGTATTTTTGGATCATTGGATTTGGATTTGTTTGTGTGTCATTTAAAACAGGTTGTGATCATCAGCGTTTAATGTTATTATTCAACGAAAATACATGAGTTAATCCAAATACAAGCTACTTAACAGCAATCTACTTCACAACGATCAATTCTAGCCAGGTTGCAACAGCTACTCAGAGTTAGAATGTAGCAAATATTTCAAAAAATTAAATCTCATTTAGGAGCGGACTTGGCTCGAACATTCTGCATTCACGCCGCGTACCCGTGTAGGTAGTGCGAGCGAAATTGCAGGTTACGTAGTCGTACGTAACATGCTGCTTTGTAAAATATATCCTCGGTAACACAGCGATCGAACACGGGAATGAGAATCGTGCTTATGCTTCTGCATTTCCTCCAGCTTGTGTCGGCGATATCCGCGCCTGGTGGTTGAAATTCAAGCTACAATACCAACATGAAAATATTAATTACATCATCTACACGACTCTTTCTAGGTTTAAGTCTCCAATTCGAACTTACTTGTTCGTTTGTTGATGCCGATTTAAATTTAGTTTTTTTGATAGCTTAGGTGTTACGACTAATGATGTTTATTCAATTTTTAATTTTCTCTTTCTTTCGCCATCAGTTTCTGATTTAAGTAAGACGTTTATAGTAATACCATAATGATTACTATTAATATTTTAAATAAAAAAAAATTAAGTTGCAATATAATGCAATGCATAATTTTAATATACATCGTTCTCTCCCGTCCTTCTGTTGTTATTTCAAAATTAACATTAAAAAAAAACACAAAAAACCTACCTAAGTATAAATTTTACAAAAACCGCGAGACACTCGGTATCTACAGTGTAGTGCCCTGCACGAATTCGCACGTAAAGCCACTCGTTTCTATTAACGTTTACGTTCACAATCACTCATTAATCCTGAATTCTGCGATGCTTATCGCTACCTTCGTAATTACATGGCGTTTTTATCGCTCGTAAACAGATTAAAACGGCAATCATAGCAGATGATTACAATTTAAAATTTTATTCACTAGCAATCAACTGCTTTGATTAATGACATCGACGGAGTAGACTACCGGTACTCGATGGAAAATCTTTATTAGTGTTTATGTATCCATTTTGTACCACACTTTAAAAGTAACCGCGTTTAGAATTTTAAATAGCTGACGTTTTAAGGAGTTACCCTGTGTGTATTTAGTTTAATTACATTATATTTGTGACAAAAGAGGCTGAAATAAATCAGTGCCGGAATCTAGAAAAGGTAACTAAGCGAACTGCAGATATAACTAAAGGTATATGAAGTCTTTGAAACTTTCACATCGTTATCGATACGTTATTTACTGTATTTATTACTTATTCTATATAAAATAACATTATCGGATGCTACCATTTTTGAATTAGAAATTCATTCAGAAAAACCTAATCTTTGGGGAATCTTAAATCTATCAAAGCTAATGTAACATCTAATAATATTGTTTTAATTAATTTAATTTGTATCTTTAGTAACAAATAAATGATCGCTGTCTGTACATGAAGGATATATGAGAAAACATATTATAAGGGCCTTTGTAGAATTTTTGCCTGTTTGTCTGTGCGTTTGTTCGCCCCAATCACAGAAACGGCTTAACGGACTTCGTTCTGGTTATCACTGATATATTGCAGTGAGGGTCACTCAATACTAATAATAATGAAGTTTGCTTCATTGCAATCCGTCCAAAAATAAAAAATATATATTGTAATTAGTAATTGTTAGAACGAGAGAAACACAGTCGATAAAGAGCGCAGGTGTTATGTCGAACGTAAGGCGTAGTCTCCTGGAGGGAACCGAGGACGGCTTGTTAGTTATAAATATAATTTGAATCATCACGTTCTGTACTCAGTATCGATATAACTGACTGTTGCCCAGCGGAATGGGCGGAAACAATTAGTGATAAGTAACGCTAAAGGAAAACAAGAGAATCTAAATAGTTAAGTATAGAATATGTGATCGCAATTAGCTGTGAACACGATTTAACTCGTTGAAAATTAAAGTTAAATTTATAAATCCTGAAGCATGTATCAACTCACAAGGTTTATTTTTATGATATTTATTATTATTATATTATATTAGCATTTACCCGCGGCTTTGCTCATGTTTATTTAGAGTGTTTCTACTCAGAATTTTTATATGTTTCTAGAAAATTAAGTTACTTTAGTGCATTAGCCCCACGACGACCCCATAGCCCGATTGGTAGTGACCCTGCCTGCCGAGCAAGGGTCCCAGATTCGATTCTCGGCCGGAGCACTCATTTATGTGACAGATAAATGTTTGTTCTCGGGTCATGCGGGCATGCCCATGCCACCCGCTACACGGGGAATTCTAGTGCGGGGGCGTGAGTGTGTACACGTTTATTTATTTTGTTTATTATTATTTTTATTTACTTAAGTCAGAATATACTTTCGCAAAAAAAAAATTGATGATAAAGTCATCAAATTGACATTGAAATTTTACAAAATTTAAAGAAAATTTTGGAATATAAGTGGCCTACGAATACTCGTAGACATAGGTCTTTCTTCAGCCCTCAAACTAACTCTTTAGTTTTCGGCCCAGCGGTTCCGCCGTACGAGCACAACAGACAGTTACATGACAATCCACGCTTAGCCACCAGTATCGTTATGTTTAGTTAACGAAGTCATTCTAAATGAAAATGTTTTAAAATATCTGTGCGCGGCCATCTTGAACCGGATCTCGCATTCGTTAGCGTCTTACTCATATATGAGCGATATAACGGCGCCCCCCCCCCTCTCTCTCTCTTAAAGAATTCAAATTACAAATTTTATGACGACGAAATCCGTTTAACGTCTGTCCACATAAAAGGGGAATGTTTTATGCATTTTCCTAATAATATTAAAGCGTTACGATCTCTTACATTATGGAGGAAATATACGAGTGATATTATTTTTATTCCTCGGATATCAATACTTTTGAACTTTGGGTTTTGGATATCTGATAAGATAAAACAATATTTCTATCATCACAGAAGAGATGTGTTCACATATATATAAACATACGTCGCAAGATTTCAAGACGATTGAGAGATTGATGCGTAGGTAGACAACAAATTTATATTAATAATTGAAGTGCGAATACAATCAAAGTTAATAAAAAAGTGAAATATACAAATAAATATTATAAATAGCTTATTCTACTTTCCTTTTTTTAATTCTATTTTATTTGCTGACAAAGATTTCATATCACCTACGTATGTATATTCAACTATGTTTTTAATTTTTATGTATTTGAGCTCTTGTCTACATATTTTTCCATTTAGAATGAGAATTGGTGACAAATGTTATTAATATTCATATATTTACCATTAGGATACAAACAAACATGGCCATTGAGCTAATAGCGTTTTGGATTGTTCATAACGTTTCACATATTACTAAATGACCGTAGACTGCCGTGCTAAAGCTAACTAATAGATAAGCCAGCTCGTTTCCTTAAATACTGTGAAAGTTATAATTGTTGCAGCTATTTGACAATAAAATTAAGCTTTCAACACAAATGAACATCCCCTTAAAATTAAACAAAACATTAAATCTGATTAAATGTTACACTGAAGCTAACTCAGCCCATTATAAAGTACTTAACACTTCCTAAGGAATTTCAAATGCAATTCAAGATTAACACAAAAAGTTATCACACCCTTTTAATGTCCGACAAAATTTCCACAGAAAGGAAAATATTTCACGAAAATAGCGGGATCGAACATTGTTAGGGAAGGCAGAAAGAACTATATTATTGTGGGCCGGTCTATGGTATGAGCGCATGCGTTGTTAATTTTTTTTATTGTTACTGCAATTTGAGTACTTTTTTCTTTGAAAAATAAATTAATCTTAGTTAATGTACATTGAATATACATGTAATTTTGGTGCTTTTACGTTATCTTAAAGAAAAACTTCTTAAAGCTTTTTTCATTTTCGTTTAAACAGGCTTTTTAATCACTTTTGTTTTACTACTAAACAAAAATTAAATAACAACCATAAAATTCAACGACCTTATAGCTCAGTTAGTAGCGGTCGTGCTTGCGGAGCGAGAGGTCTCGGGTTTAATTCCTTTACGAAAAAAACATTTACGTGGCAAATAATTGTTTGGCAATAATTTGTGCTGTCCCTTTGGTGTGTCTAAACCACTCGTAACGCAAGGTGTCCTAGTGCAAGGATATGAATGTGTGTATTTATTTTGTGGTTTTTTAAAGGAAGGTTATGTACAACTATAATATTAATTAAAGATATAATATAAAAAATATTACTGTTACTTATTTTTTATCTTTTAAAATTATATATATTATTGATATCCCTGATATATATATTATCATTGTTAAATTGAGTAAAGTAGTTTAATAAATCAAACTCAGTACTGCACGTACAGACTTTATTTTATATACTTCTTTATTTATATACTTCGTTAGATTGCTATGATTGTATACAAGATATTACATATAATTTCCAGTATTTTTAATACTACTTTTAATGTTATCCAATATAACCTTTCGGTAATAAGGCTAATCAAGCTCGAGTAACAAGTCGCCAGTACCACTTGCATAGAATTCAATGATTTATTGAACATTATTAAAAATGATAGCAAATTTCAACAAATCATCACATTACTATACTCCGCTATGCACTCGTGGCCCGTTCCGACCGCCCGTTCCTATCTACCCTCAATCTACGATCCAACACGGAACACTTAATGTTGCTTAAATGCGGGCCGCGATTTAAGTTTTTGTACTTTATCGTAGGATTTATTGCCGGTAAAATTAATTGTGAAGACGATTAATGAGCTGTTATCGAACATGCGTTGTTTTTTGTTCGGCTGTCGGCTTAAGGTCGGTTGACCCTTTGAAATCTCACTGAGCTTTTAAAGGACTTTGTTTGGTCGAAAGTGATAGAATTTCATATTTTATATAAGATTGTTTCTTTAACAAACTCAATGTCCGATCAAATTGATTTCCGAGTTAGCGTGATTTACTATTTCCGTTAAAACCGGTATAAATAGAGTAAGTATCGACTGGGCGGAGGCATTTTTGGATCAAGTGTGTAACGAACAACTGTACGCGTGAACTAATAAACATCAGTAATCGTTACGTCTGGCTTTAATTCAACCGACTCAACGTGGGGTCTTACAAAAGTCTGTTAAATATATCCATTGCCAAATTAATATGAAGTAGTAAAGTGATAATTGTTCAAATGAATAAATTATTGCAACTACGGACACTAATTCGTAATACAAATTCGTATTTCCATCTACTTTCATTCTACCATCAGTAGATACAGTCATTTAGATCTGTATTTCAGATATAAATCAAAATTATTAATAATCTTTGAATATGTTTAAACTAAATTTTATGTCTCTGTTATATTCATATTTAATTCCATTTAATAATTTATAAACGATAAATGACTGATAAACGTATTAATCAACTGCTATATTAACAAACGATCATTGTCGAAAAAACAATATAAATTTATTATTGTAATCATAATATTCATCACTCACCTGCGGCCGGAGAAAGTTTTGTAACGACGCCCCATCGCGATTTCCACTGAAACAAAACAAAATTATGTTGTTACGAATGACATGAAAACAAGTGATATTTTATTGATAAATACACATTGATATACAGTTTCTTATATATAGTTAATGGATACACTAGAAAAGTGAGTGTTGCGAGTGGCATGGACGTACACAAATATGACATCTCAAACACCCATGACCCAAGAACAAACATTTATCTGTCATATAAATGTCTGCCCCAGCCTGGAGTCGAACTCGGTATCCCTCGCTTGGCAGGCGGAGTCACTAACAACTGTCGTACGTGGTCGTCGAAAATAATAAAAAAAAAATACCTATGTAGGAATTGACTTTAATTAATTTTTTTATATTACTTGGGTATAAACCGGAAATAAATAATTAAGTACATAGATTAGTCATCTTAAAATAACTGGTCATCGAGATGAAAGCGAAATACTCGTCTTTTAATTGGCTCATCGAAAATGCAACTGAAATATTAAAATTTTCATATTGGTTTTCAGAAGTAAGACGGTAAGTAGCCAGTTCAAGATCTCACCATCAATACATATATGAGTACCATTGGGATTACACTCCAACAGGAGTGACCTAGTGCCACTGCCTCATCCGTTGTTGAGCAGGGAAATCCACGAGCAGGGGAGACTGGATGAAGAATGAATGAACCCATTACCCTCTTAAGTAATCTTGGAAATGATAATTGTACAGATTTTGAATGTAAACCCAAATATAGATAATATATTTCTACCGCCATACCGTTTTCATTTTAATAAAATAAACTGTTTACAATGAACAAGTGTTACTTACAACTGCGTCTAGTAGTTTTTGTGAGCGTCACAATAATAAATATAATGTCGTTGATTTGGAATGTCCTAATACATCTTTACTAACGAATAAACCGAAGAAGCAGTGACTATCTGCAGTGGCTGTAAATTTGAGAAAGACATAAACTTTTACAATGATCTGTTTAGTAGAGTAATAAAATTCGAAGTTACAATGGTTTGGCCATTAGACTACCAGCTAGCTAGCTTAGCGGTGTACTGAACAGCTTGGCTTTGCCCTTATAATAAAAAGCACTAGAATATAATTTATGTTGATCCACTATGGATCTCTTGAAGGACGTCTTCACGTTGAGACCTATACACAGTCCGAATGCCTTCGAGAAACCTAAATGTTTTCCCTGCACTGATTTTATTTTGAGATAATAGCGTTCACCATCATAGACTTCATCACCACTTACCATCAGGTGAAATTGTTATCAAGCATTAACTTATTTTATGTAAAAAAAAGATAAATCGTAAACGGTTATCAAACATTTTCTGCATTTACCCAGAATTGATAGAAAAATAAAATATTTATGCATTTATGAATAACCGAAAGAAATTGACACGCATTTAAAATCTCTATTATTCATATTTTATAATAATCTGAAGCTCTCTTTGCCTTTACGATTTGAGTAAAATGTAAATTTTTGTGATCCCATAAAGATTATGTTACAATTTCAAACTATCTCTTACACTGCCCTGGGGTACCAGTTACCGGTGTGCATCGATACACTTAACATACACTGCTCGTACTATGTTATTTTCATTAAGATAGCTTTAACCGTGAGAACTATTTCCAAACCACCAGCTTGTCACATCCGTAGACGTTGTCCGTAGGCTGCGATCGTCGTAGGTACCCGAGATGCTACGTAGATGGATTTTAATAATTTCTACCGCGCGTAGCGTCTTCCGCGGAAACAAGTTACGACCGGCCGTAGAACACGCATATTGGCTGCTACGCAGTAGACCAATCGATATCAAGTTACAGCGCCTGGCGCAGCGACGAAGCAATATCGTTTACCGATATTGGTAGCGTGTCGACTATGTTCTACGAAGATACTATCAGTACTACTACCCAAGTAACGCAAACGTGCATGTAACGTGCAATATTAACGTTGAATTTTAATACTGAACTAATCTTAACATCGATCGGACCGGGGACATCGAATTAGGATGTTGAGGACGTAGCCAATACGGTTAATGGTGTTCATAAATACTGTAACAACGGCGAATAAAGTATATAACTCCTATGTGCAAACACATCACGTATAAGTGCTAGAGCCGTATGGAGCAAACATTATTGTAAGTGACAGATAAATGTTTGTTCTCGTATATTGATTATTTAGAATGTTATGACACAATGAATAATATTGTGTGAGCGTTAGAATTTAAAAAAGTCGATCGAAGTTTAAGAATGTTATCTGACTTAAAGTATTTGATATTCCAATTTATGTGCGAGCAGAAAATTTTCCATGGACGCTTAATTGTCAACCGCTTTATATTTCTGTAGACAGCTTAAAAACGTCTGAAGCACCTCTAGAACTGGATTAGCTAACCTAATCTATGAGACAACAGCGTGGTGGTAGTAGACCTAGAGGTCTACTAGAGGAAATAAAGAACTACATTGTAAAGCGTTAAGTAAAAATATATAGTACACCATAATATTTCTACGTACAATTAACGTACATATAAAAATAAGTTATTAACGTTTACTGCGCTCCATCCGTCCCTGAGTGCACACTCCACTCTGATTATATACGCAATATACCTCCAGACGACACTAGCGCAAAGGTACCGGGTCCCTTCTTGTTGAAGGTCGCTGGGCGCTGAAACTTTCAAGTTAATCCGGCGGTTCCCCGTTTCATTTAAAGCAGCCGAAATATAGACGATTTTTCAACTATATACTACACGTGCATGGCCTAACGTTTGGAGTCTCAATTTTGCAAAGGTGGTCCAGAAATATAAAACTTTGCACATCTTCCGTGGCTCACTGTAGGATCGAACGTTATAAATTTGTTGCTTTACGCTCGAACGGAAGGGTGAAGCGATCGCCTCGTAAACCAGTAACATGAACTTTATTGCAACGTAATAAAGTTCTACCAGATGTGAGGTGCAAAGATAGTCATTCCCCAGTGAATATATACACAGCTCATTAATTTTTCAATCTGGTTAGATAACGTGTGAGCTATCGTGCGTTGAATGGAAAAATTAGATAATCCTTACGAGTAATGCGATTGAAATACCTTCTCGGTTCATTCTCCATGAACGACTTTCCAGAGATAAATAAATATTTAATGTATTTAACCAACGGCCACGCGTTATATCCACTTTGGCAATTATGCCCTTATACGCTTGAATTTTATTAGACTTCTTTGGAAGCAAGCATTATTATCCTAAGTATTAGTTATGTAAACAATATCGTAGTTATAAAGGAAAAGTTAAATATCGTTCAAATGTGACCTAATTAAATATCATAGTGCTTAACCGATTGGTGTTTAAATCCAACCACCCCTAAGTACTAGCCAGGCTCCTCCGCTTGTGAACCTTGCTAAACAACAGATGAAGCAATGGTCACTGTTCACTTCTGTTGTCGGTCGCTGAGCTCTCGACTGCTCGGTTTCATGTCAACAATACTATCGCATGATACTCTTAGTAGGGTTCTTTACCTACCTTTCTCGAAAAACAGTGAAATCATTTTCCGATAAAGCGGCCCGTCTCCTCGCTCGTCGACTGTTAACACGAACTGAAATCTATGACTTTTAGTGTGATACACATTTTATGTAACACATCTGGCATGTAACTACCGAACTGGTTAGTACCTATTTTAGTAGATGGTAATTTAGTTGCCATGACGTCATTATTATTTATTTATTTATTGCATCATGCTACATGCATAAGGTCTTATAATTAATAATACAAGTCTGGGCATGAACCCTGCTAGGGTGTTGCAATCAGTTGTTTGATTATGAAATAAATTATAAACATAACTAAATTTCGTACAAATTAAATTTCACTATTCACTTCACTATATATTGAATTAAAATGATAAGATTAAATCACATACAAAGAATATAAAATAGATATAAGATGTCGAATAGCGGCATAGCAAATTAATGTGAAATTAATAACGATATCAATAGGTATGTTCATTTTAAGGTAGGGTATTTACAATCATTAAAGAAATCTTTCAAACAATAATAACATTTAGTGATCAGTAGGTTTTTTAGTTTTTTTTTTTCAAATTGTGACTCCGACTCTAATTCTTGGATGTCTTTGGGGATTCTATTATAGATTTTAATGCGCATTGAATAAGGACCTGAGATACGTAGTGCCGCGTGGCATGTTGGTGACGCTAGTGTGTGGGGTCTGCGTGTGTTGTGGTTGTGTACGTCTCTAGATAATGTGAATAACGTTGGTTGTTTTTTTATAAATTCGCATGACCCTAAGGTCGCATGACTCATGATTGACGTCAGCGTTAGGGTTTTAAATTCTCTAAAATATTTACTTCCTGCAGCTTTCTAAGTTGTCAATATTAAGCTAGTATTCGTATACATTTCTTTTGTAATACAAATAGTTTGCCCACGTCCGTACTGTTGCCCCACAGAACTATACCATACGAGAGCCAGGCGTGAGCATAAGCATAGTAGGCGGTTTTTGCTGATTTCAAATCAGTTACTTTTTTTAGGTTATATGTATAGGGCGTAGGTAAACCTGCCTGTTTATTTGAAACATTTTGTACATGAGCTTTCCGATTAAAGTGCGTGTCAATGATAAGCCCTAGGAGCCCTATGTTGTCAACGCATTCTATTTGTACATTATTTATTGAGAAGTTAATACTTAAAGGTTGTTTTTGATATGGTCTAAATTGTATTATCTTAGTCTTTGTGTAGTTTATTTCCAAGTTATGATCATTTAGCCACGAATTTACTTAATTTATCAAGCAATGTAAATCGTTTATTGCGATATAGAAACGAGGTAACGTGACGAGTTTCTAACGTTAAAACGAAATTCTCAGGATCCAAAATAAAATACACATTTTCTGAATGGATATTTTAAATAAAGAGCTGAAAGAATGAATGAATCAATTCGCGTTCCGGTCCATCGCTACATCGCTCAACGCGCACACAATTAAAAATCAAAATAAAAGAACGAAAATCATGAAGCGACCCACTCTTCCACGTACGCTGATATTTTTCCACCAATTCTGAAATTCCCTTTGTATTTATTTAACGAGTTGTAGTCGGGAAATGTATTTTGTTGTTAAATGCATTCGGGGCATTCGGGATTAAAACTGTAGGCAAAGATGCCGAAACTATGTCAAATATTAGGTCATATAATGTGCAAACGCTTGAGTTGATCGCAGAATCCAGCGTAGATGTATAAATTTAGCTTTAACCCATAAAAGACTAACTAAATTGTTTTAACTAATCGTATGGTGCTGATACAGTGTGGAATGATGAATGAGTTAGTAGTCGACTCATTTTCTATTCCACTGCTGTAATAAGAACTAACTGTAACCTACCCTCCGAGACAAGATATGCTCATACATTTTTCCTACTCGAATTTGCCGCGACTGCTTTTGTAGTTACCAAACACAAATCTTTTACGATCGCCACAAGCCGTCAGGCTACGAAGGCTTTATGATTGATGGAACGATTACATGTAGTAATAATTACAATATTTGTCCATTTAATACCAGTTTATTCTACTATTCATTTCAATTCAGAATGTATTACTCTGGAACGCTCTCCCCGTAAAAATCAGGAAAGCCCCAACTCTGTGGACATTTAAAAAGCGTGAATATTATTTGTCCAGCCTCACATGATGCACTCAGCGAGCTGCAGGACAGTTGATGTATGTAGTTCTAATTATCTAAGTTACGTGTTCGGTATTAAGAATCTTTATTTTTACATAATTTAAAATGAGAATTTTAAATACTCTACTAAGGTAGGGTGTGTCCGGCGAACGCGCGGCTGTTTGTGCGGATGTGTGTGTTTGTGTTATATCACATGTCTTCATATAATACATTTGTGTTGTACATATATTGTCATTTTAGTAAATGTTGAAGATGTTGTACATTAAATATTTATTTATTGAACAGCATTTTTCTTGTGGAGAAATCCTCATGGGTGTGCGTCCATTGTGGGACGATGGACCTGTTATGCCGGATCACGAGTGTCCCCTTGGAAATCACTGTTGACCGGAATCAGGGGTACATGGG
>PDGT01000035.1:710982-726757 GCA_003671415.1 Megathymus violae
GGGGGGTTACATGATTCTTCCACCATCCCAACGGTGGAGGTCTTCTGGACACACCCTCAAGGGTGCGATAGGGGTGTACAACAAATTGATATGAAAAGAATAATACTGTTTGTAAATGACAACCTTTACGCTGGGGCCGCGATCTCATTGCCAAGAAACATCAAAACCATCTGAGACCCAAGAATAAAGATTATTAAATAAGTGTCTGCTCCTTCCGGGAATCCAACCCAGAGCCTTTTTGCTCTGAACATAGTATCACTATCAAGTGGGTTACGGGGTCGTTAATTTATATACGTATATTTGGTGAAAAGATAATAAAAAACATACGATGACTATGACTTAAACTTCCTAAAAATAGTTTTCTATCACATAAGTACCAGCAGCCTTACTCCCCACGCTTTCGAGTTTAAATCAATCGAGTTGGTTTCGATCATATGTCAATTTCGTACTCTCTAATGTTTACGCTAACGCACGATCGAACGGTGGTTCAAATTGGAACTAAAAATCGTTAGGATCGAATAAAGATCGAAAATAGCGTACTGCCCACACTTTCTGACGGTCGTCAATCGAGTGGCAGGATCGAAATCAAACGTCAAAATTCACGGTAATAAAAAAGGTTCCTTGTTTGTTTCGAGTTTTGCATTTTGTTTAACTTTATTTGGGGTTTTTCTAAAGTATGGCTCGCCTTACATCATTATTTAATGTTTTGGAGGAAGGGCATCGTATAGACATTCGAGGAAGGACATACTTTCTTAGAATGTGACAATATAACTCTGGCACTTGCAATGGATAGTGAAGAATTCCAGAGGAATTATCGTTTGTCCAAGGATATGAGTGAAAATTTCAATATATTCCGCAACGTCGCAGAGTTGAGTTACGAAATAATGCGTCGTTATACTAAATAATAGTTTAATAAAAAATTAGTTTATCTAAAAAACATAAACAATACCAACGCGTTTTTAAAATTTAACAACAAATATGTTGTCAAAATAATATGATAGATTCATGATCACAGATTAGTTAATAGTAGTTGTCACGATACAGATTAATTAAAGTGATTTTAATTACTTTTGTCAAACGAAAACACAATTTATTTTCATTTCTCTATCAAAATTCATATAAACAAATAGTAAATACAAGGTTTTTTAAAATAAAGTTATTAAATTAAGCATTTTTGAAATATTTTTACGTGAAATATCCATGTACTTCTCGCACTTGACTGTGACGTCACTAACCGGATACACTTAACGACGCTGATAACGTTCGATCGTAAGTCGATCTCAATATTCTGTTCGGTTTGGTTCGGGAGTACGAACTTTAGATCGAAATCGAATCAGATTCGAGTTCGAACCAGGAACAAAAACAAAACCAAAACGTTTTTGGGAGTAAGGCCCCTGATCAGAAAAAGAACCTAGAACTCTTAATCTTTCAAGCAGAACCAATAAGTACCATCTAAGAAGCGCGTATAAATTATACCGACATCCGAGAACTTCATTGCTCTATATGCAAAATTATTTAAATGTAAATCTACTGCAAGATAAATGTATTGTACAAAATACATAACAGCTATCACGGACACAGATCGCAGATTCCCTCTGCATTCATTGCACGGAGGCTCTATCCATAAAAATGTCAGCACCATCCCTTGTGGAGGACACCGCTATTTTTCAACCTTAAAATGACCTCAATTGTTGTTCATATTTAAATCGAAGCGTTTACTTTCATACGGCTCGTTTAATACGAGTATACAACAAAGGCTTTTATGGTCCAACTATCCGAAAATCTATGACATAATTTTTGGATAAATGATAATGATCTAGGCACCGGTGGCTCAGTGTGCGCCAATATCAAACATGTCATTACGGAGAAATGTCATATACGACTCCACATTCAAACCAAGTGATCATTAATGTAAAAAGCGAGAAGTTGATAGATGCAGTCGAAGTCCGACGGATGTTCTTACTACCTCTGACAGCCCATGGTCGCGGAACATTCCTCAGTATTCATCTTGATATTGGTCGTAAATCACCTGATCAGTTGGTTGAGATCCCGATCACCAAGCAAAAAGGGCAGGTTTTGATTTCCGTTCGTTACAGATATTTTTATGACAGATAAATGTATACTCTCGGATTTTAGTAGAATATCATGTTTTTCTATAAATTATTGACATATTATGTCCATGTGAAATGCGGCTTTCAGAGCGTTTAAATTAATTTATTTGTAAACTGACTGCAAAAAATTTGAAGTTCTATGTTGGTGTATTTGTATACAGTCGTAACTCCGTTATTTGTTTTTTAGTCTACATGGAATAGCTCGGAATTGGTTTAGTTTACATATTGTCAGAATCTAAAAATGGGTGCAAAGGGACCCATGGACAAACGGGTGAAGTCAAAGAGTGATACTCCTGAACGGATGATTGAGCAGTGATTAAAGATACTTGTAGTTGGTGAGGTTTTCGTGTCTAGAAGTCGCCATCTCATATCGCTGAACTGAAAGAAAGAAAAAAGGAAGAAAAAGGAACAAATAAAAGTTTATATCGCTAATTATTTAACAATAATTCACAAATAACTCAGGAGGTCTATAAGTGTAGTAAATACGAAAAAAGATTACACTCAGCTTGAATCGTGGAGCCGTAAGAAACCGGGAGTAGCCGTTTTCCAGTGTAAACCGTGACGCCGTGACCGCACAAGTTCGGACACGTCGAGCAGCACAATAATTAATAATCATAATAATAATAATAATAACAAAACAGACAAACAATGAAATAGGTGCGGGTTAACAGATAGTAATAAAATAATAATTGTATACGAACAGGACACATTGTGTGTGAGTGCAGCGGGAGTGCAACTGATGATGGTAACAACAGAATTATTAACAAAGGTGCGTATAGTATTAGTCGGTAGAGTATTGGGCAAACATGGCGCGTAAATAAGGCGCGCGAACTGCTGATCTGGTTACAAAATAATATTTTTGTACTACAGTACATACTATATGCATACGTATATTTCTACTCAAAATAGAAAAATAACTAAATTACAGACTTAATAGAAACAAATTTAATACACGCAGCTATATAATATATGATTATTTTATACATACATATATAATTGTAATGTTAAAATTCCTGTCAAAATCTGTCCCTTAGTGATTTAAACACAGTGTTATTATATATATCAGAGATGAACAGGATTGCTGGTACAATGGTTGAACATCTCCGCAAGCGGATAATTGGTAATTTGAGCAGATTAAATTTTACCCAATAATTCACTATCAACGATAATTACAAACGAAACGTGTCACAGATTCAGACAGAGAAACACTAGTCTCCAGCACGGGAGTAAGAAGAGAAGAGAGAAGAAGTGAGGCCTGTCATGGCTCCATCCCTTATCTCTCAGTTATAGCGACGGTGATGCCACCACTCGGGTCACAAGCCGCATTCTATTTGTATCCAATATGTACAATTATGCCTCCAACATATTATGTTATGTGTTTCCTGCTGAAACGTTTGACATTGGTTAGACTCTTAAGCCCAGCCTTAGGAGTGTTGAGTGTTATACTACGCTGCCTGTGTGAACAACAATACAACCAGACGTTATTGTTATTTCACAGTTCATAAACTATTTAACAGATAATCCAATTAAGCGCATCGTTATTCAGACAGATGACGTGCCGCCGGCCGGGTCTAGTCGGTCCGACCGCTAATTCTTGATCTCAACTAAGCTCATAGTGCCGGCCATTACACGTGTTATGAGTTGCTATTTGAGATTATATACGCCATCAGTACATATTTAATCAGTCGATAGTGCAACCAACATTATAATAATGCTTTCAGTTTTAGGTAACCCATTGCAGAAGTTAACAACATTAACTTAACATAATTACAACTTAAAAAAACACATATTGAAGTTATAAATGCATTCTAGTTTTACATAGAGGTATCAAAAACCTTCCGGTGAAGAAGAGACCAAATATAGGTTCACTGACAAAAGAGTTAGGATTATGTATTATTATGTAGGATTAGGACTTATGTAGTCTATAACTTCTGTCTGCTTTCCGACGTCTGTAAGTTTATAATTCAGTCAAAACGCTCAAGTTTAAATTTCGCCCGTTGTAACAGTAAGGACTAGATAATTGTAAAACATTTTTTCAGATACTTAGACTGAAATTTTGTAAACAGCTCAGAATAGCTGAAACAATGCAGGAAAGTGGCTTAGACTGAAATTTTGTAAACAGCTCAGAATAGCTGAAACAATGCAGAAAAGTGGCTTAATATTATTATCTTTGACAGTCAATATATGTATACATTCAAAATTAAATAGCGTTACGTAATACAATTTTGCCGATCTATAACATAAGTTTACACACTCACACCCCCGCACTAGGATTCCCTGTGTTGCGGGTGGCATGGACATACACAAATATTACATCACAAACACCCATGACCCGCGAACAAACATTTATCTGTCACATAAATTTCTGCCCCGGTCGGGAATCGAACCCGGGACCCCTCGCTCCGCAGGCAGGGTCTCTACCAACTGGGCTATAGGGTTATAATATTAGAAAACTAGTTGCAAGCAAAATGACAAAAAACAAACAAAAAATCACGTGAAATATAAAACAAAAACACAGACATGCGCACGCGCGCACACGCAACATGCACCCGAACACGTGTGAACGCGCGAAACCACACTAGCACACACTTCCATACATATGGTGCACTCCAGTGTCATAATTTATGCTTGCTTACCTACATAAGTATACGATTTCGAAGGTAGCACGAATGGCTGTGTTCTGAACTCGTGTTACGGGTCATCCTAGTATAGACAATGGTTGCATCACGTTTAAACTTAACATTTTATAACTCTACCTTAACAAGATACAGCGATACGAGGGACTAAATAGCAGGGCGACTTGGTTCGAGTAGGTACTCGTACACTGTGGCATGTTCGCTGGACTGTGGTGTAGCGTATACCGTTCTATATTTATTTTACCAGAATGGTACATATGCTTAATAAAAATGTAATAAAGATATTGTCAGTGTAATTAATTGTGATTCATTTAAATTAAGTATTTTCATGGTATGCCCAAAAGTTAATTAAGACTTAAATTCCTAGTTACGTTGTTCTTATTAATAGTTATTTATGCAATTGTTGTATAAGTGTGATAATAGTATCACATGAGTGTTTTAATACATAATTATCAACAGTTGCAGACAAGATTTTATCTACACCCATAATATGAATCCTCTATAAAAGATTCTGAAACAGTTAGCTTACTGCTAACATTAAAACAGCCAGTGTTAGTAACCTAATATCATCCATTACTGAGTATATACAAATAAACTAAGTATTAATGAAATAATTATTTATTTTAGTAGTAATTAACATTTTGTATAGTGAAAATTAATAAAATTCACTTAAATATGTTATTTAATGTTGGACGGTTTGTTGGTTCTTTTCTGAAATTCATACAGATACCACACATCGAGCAGTAAGAATGTGGCTGTCTGTTGAGTAAACCCTTTGCACAGAAGGGATCGAAAAGAAGCAAAGAAGTGTTATAATGAAATTCAATACAACATTATATCATCCGTTTGGATGATATTATGGTTATTATGTCATTGAGTGTTTTAATGTTGGCAGTAAGCTAACTGTTTCAGAATCTTTTATAGAGGATTTAAAGCATGGGAGTAGATAAATGTTTTATATACAATGTAGGAACTTGTAATTCTATAATTCTTCCAATTCAAATGAGTACCAATATTGGTCATATGTTGTCATTACGAGCACCGTAGCATGAAAGGTTACACTGGCAAGAACCAACGTAACTCAAAGTTACATTATAGTAACGCCTCACGTAGAGAACAATGTTATAATTGCCCGTATATTTTTTTTTCGATAAAAGTTACCATATTTAATATTTATGAACAAATTCAATATCGGCTAAACTTTTATTTTCAAAACTTCATTAACATAACACAGAGTCGTAAATACGTACGAACGTATATGCGTCCACATATACAGAGTGTATTCGTTGAATATTGCCAGATATTTTTTTTTGTAAATATATTCGGCAAATTAGCATCTACTTTACTGGATAATTAATAAATATATGTTAATTATTGTATTTAAAAATAGCGTCACATAATATGAAAGTTATTTTTAAACTAATTTCCAAAAAGGAAGAGGTACTCAATTCCTTTGTATTTGTTTTATGTTTAATTCTTTACAATTCCTTAATTTATAAACCGATTTGGAAAATTCGTTTTTGTTTGAAAGGGTATATTCCCGTTTGGTACCACTAAAATTTGAAAAAAAAAAATACCACTCCTAAAGGAACAAAGTAAGAGACGAAACCTAGAAATCCACCTTCTTCAAATTGAAGTCGGTTTTTTTTGTTAAAAAATATTATTTAGGATATACAATTTAGAATAGGATTAATGTAAAATATTTCAGTTTTCCAAACATTAACAAAGATATACAAATATTAAAACCGTATAAAAATGAGCGTTTGACTGAGTTTTAAACAAAACTTTGAATAAAGCGCACCGAATAGGACGAAAGTGCCCACATGTTCATTAACATTTGCTTTAAATTAAATATTTTGTATAAAACCCTACTATAGTTAACGATCACATCCCGTATCGGTACTCCGCGAACACGCACGAGCGCATACCCACCGGGGTTCTTATTGCATTAGAAGGGGTGAATGAGCATTTGCTTGGGTCGGTTCTCCGGCCAATGTGTATTTACTTCGTGTCTGTATTATCGTAAACCGAAACAAAACCGGTATAAACACCGTTGAAGCCTCGATTTCAACTCAACGTAATTTACTTAAAACAGAAAATAAAAATTGTAAGGGTATATAATTGCAACCATAACGGTATAATATTTCAGTTTCATCATTTTTCTACTTTGTACCGGTATTCCATCATACCAACGAAACAGCTATTGTGTAAATGTGACATCGATCAGTTCGAATCTAACGTTCAGAAATCACACGATCACTAAAAATGTATCTAGAATAAATATATGTATAGAGATTCGGCGCTAACGTGTAGATGTCGGGGAACTAAATTAAACAGATTAAATTGTTTAAATGTAGCCTTTGTTTCCCTAACACAGTTTTGATGTATCCCTTCTCCTTGTGTTTAATCTTGTGTATTTTGTTAATTGCCTCAGTCGCACTATATATTTGTGAACATATTAAATTTTATTCAAATAGCGTATGTGATACTGGTTGTCCGAACTGCAGGACAATTTGGGTGCGCACTGAATACCAGCAGTCGTAACCATACATTGTTTTGGGGTGCACTACGACATAGGCTGAGTGCGGCCTTTTTCGCTAGTTGTAGGTGCATTTATAATTATGTCAATACTTTCATCGCTCTGTGTATGTCAGGCTGCAATGTTAATTTTTATTATTTTTTTTTCTTTTTTATTCTTCCTTTTATAGTTGTTTATTGTCTTTCATTTTAATCTTAGACCTATGTAGACACTTAGTTTAATTATCTCTGTATAAGATCGACTAGCGAAATAAATTGGTTTCTTTCTTTCTTTCTTAATTAACTATCGAAGATAACATTAAAAATGAAAAATTAACGAGACTTGAAAACTTGAAAACTCCTCTGTGTTTAATGTATGTCATATCTGTCAGATTATCTGTCACCTAGTAAAATTTACTTCCCGCCATCTGAGTCTCGAATTTGCTACCGTTATGTCGCCGACCGTTATCGGTGACAAGATACCATTAATATAATTGCGTCAAAATATTAATATAATATACGTGAAAATAGATACTTTGACGCTAGGCAGTTTGACAATTGATTTTAAAAACTACGGACAACGGGCTTGAGATTTTAAGTAAGTTCAGCGGATTTAAATTTGATCAAAATAGAGTTTTTAGTAGCAGGATGAAATATTTTTGTGTATTTAATTAATCCAGTTTTGGTCCATTATAATAGTAATGTTACAGTTAAAATTGTTGTCTTTTATATTCAAAGTCGATTTTATAATATTTAAATAAAGATTAATTACTAGTGTAACCAAAAAGCTTTCAGCGTGCAACTGTAAATCAAAATTTTATTCAAATTATTTTCCAGTTATGAAAACGTTAGTCCAGAGGGACCAACATTCTCGTTGAAATTAAATTTTATCACAGCTTTGTACTACATTCGCCTAATTCATCCGCCACACTCCGTGCATACCAAACAAAAGTCCTCTGGACGCTACATAGCAGTGAAATGGGTGCACATACATCACATCCGGTTATTCAGACTTGGCCGCGAATTAGATAAATTTGAAGTAAGAACAGAATTTCATATTATAAAATGTAATAATAACTGTTTGAAATGTCCAAGTGCGGCGATGGCACTGATCAAACGAACACTGATCAACTGACCAACAGATCTACCATCAGGCTGTTTGTTTGCTTAATTCATGAAAATATTACGCAAAGAAATCCTAGCAACAAATATTCAAAAAAATAATACAAATTCTATCCGATAACAGTTATATTATCATGATATACAGAGTGATTTTCTCCATTGTCAGCTTCATCAATGTCCAGTCGAAACGGTGAAATCTAGAGGCTTCAAATTTTAATAGAAACCTGCTTGCCTTTGTTTTGGAACTCCTGTTGTAATTGAGGAAAATTGGTGGCGTAAGTTCTTATAACAAAAAATAGTTTTTGTAGAGAAATGTTTGAGAATAATTAGTTGCTGACGGTTAAAACCAAATAAATATATTATTAAGAGTTTTTAAAAATTAACCCTCCAGGAATTCAATTAGGGATCAAAAATTTTAGATTTACCACACTTTTATTTAGACACAAAATACAAACACACACTCGCTTATACGCTCAAAGAGAAATACACGCCAGTTAGGAACACACAAACATTATGTATTTGTACATAAAAAGATACATCATATCATATTATGTTATGGTGAAATTATGTGTATTGAAAGAAATGTTTCGTTAGCATTTTTGAGAAATTGTGACAAATTGTTTTTCGATGTTAAATGTCATATGTTATTTGATCGTTATAGTTTAGACTACTAAGTAATATTGTCAGCAAGGGAATCATTGGTTATTCCACAACACAGGGAATGCTAGTGTGGGACCAATGAGTAACTTGATGAATATTGTTTATTTGGATTTAATAAATGAATATTATTAAAAAATAGGTAACTATTCCGGCAGCATAACGATGTAACCCTATACTTACACGAACACGATAATACACAATAGCACAATATGCGTCGCCCGTTTTATAGTTACCCACAACCTCATTATTGCCAAGCTATAACTCATCCCTAGATGGCGTTACAGTCTTCTATGTTCAGCGAACTTGCAATAGATGGCGTTATCCTTTTACTAATGATTATCCGTTTGTTGCATGTGGAATGTTTAGACGGAAGCGTTGTTATTTTAAGAGTACACACACAACAGCTGTGGCATAATAAATAACTGCACTCAAAAGCACCTCAAATAGAAATGCTACTTTAAACTGTTGCAATTACTCCACACCAAGCACCGGACCTCGCTGTCCATACAAAAAGAAACCCTATTAACAGTACACACAGTCCAATTTTCCGTGTGAAGTTGTATCACTATCAACTGTTCCCGACCGCACATTCACAATTGTTACAATCAACTCTCCTCTCTCTCCCTTACCAGGGACGGCAGGATAAGTATGCGGCTAATCGGATCCAGAACCCTCAACCAAACCACACTTTACACTTTACGACGACGATCCGTCGATAGAATCGTAACGGTAGTCTTCTGAATCATATAAAGGAAGGTGGAGGTTTTGACATACAAATCGGATTTATCTGTTGGCTCTAATAATACTATTAAACATCACGAAAAACTAAAATCGGAGAGTAATTATTTAGCTGAACCCAGATTCGGTGCAGATCTAAGGCGATAGACTGTTAGATATTAGATAACAAAGTTATGAGAGGTTTAATTATTGCTACAGTACGCTAATAAGTAAGAGTTTCAAATACGTCATGATGTCAATAGCATACTTTGTGGTACAAGTTAGTTCATAATCAGTGGTACTGAACAAAATCCAAATATAAAAAAAAAATGTTGAACATGGAGGACGCGATCGTGTCTTGTGCTGTAAAGCTAATGAAACTCGCCCTCCTAAACCAGAGCTGCGTTAATATTTTATTGAAAAACCTTCTTACGAACAGCTTGAAAGCAAGAGGTTCAGGGGAGCCGAGAGAATTCGGCACTAAGCTTAAGAAGGTTTAATTGAATGTATGGATCGCTTTAAGGCGATTATACCGGCTTTATTTGTGTATGGTCGACGTTCATGCGCCAGTAAGATTAGACAAAGCCGTTACTGAGTTCTGTATTAATACATTTGGAGAACAGAGTAACCGGTAGAGATTTGAAGCGGTCTAGATTCGTATCAAAATTGTACGAGTTATTCAGTATCAAGCATATAATTACACGATCACTTCGGTTACGTTTACAATCTTCGCGCTCGCCGTCATATTCCCGCGAGTAGCTTTTTTTCCCGTGCACATTTTTTATCTAGTTATATCTTCTTGTACAGTGAAGAAGAAGCACTTTTCACCGTGGTCTTAAACAAACAATATTGATCTTCATAAGTGTATCTTTCAATATGAAGATAACGTTATTATACTTTAGATCGCTCTTGCACAGTTGTTTACTTAAAGCTTATGTTCTTAAAACAATGTTGGAATAGAATGAAATTGGAACAACGTTAAAGTTGTTATTTTAATAAATCAAACACTCGTGAAAGTCAACTTTCCTGAAGGAATTCACCCAGAGTCGACACTCGACAGCACACTCGACTCACCGACCGGCGGAAGACCGATTTGCGATAACAAATTGCAGTCTCCCCGGAGTGTCGGCGCGCAAAATAAAAGTTGTCACCATCGGTGAGAATTGTAGATTTACTGCCACCGGCACGTAGGGGAGAAGCCGTTTGCTGAATCCTCGAGATGTTACCGTAGCTTGCGGACAATAACTATGTCATGAATCTGTAGAACAAGTGATATCTTTATAGGTATTTTGGTATCATTAAGTTAATCTTTTAAACATATAAATTATCTTTGTATTAGACTCTTCCACTTTATTTATGACTGATTTAATAACTGATTTATCAACGACCTTTGAAACAGTGTAAGGTAGAATCTTCAAAATTTTAACAGCAGACACTTTTTATAAGTTAAGCATACATAATAATAGGTAAAAACCATAATAATGGGAATTGAATTTAAAATAAATATTTACAATTTTAATGCTACACAGGTATCATTTCCTCAAAAGAAACGGTTGAAGATACTAATCCACTAATTTCCCCACACTAAATTCCCTGTGTCTACTATTGCATAAACATTAAAAATTAAAAAATATTCATTTACCACATAAAAGTCGACCTGGAATCGAACTCGGGTCATAACCGACTAAACTACAGGGCACCTGCATAGCTAGAGTACGAGCGTTCTTCGTAACATACTCCGAAGTTCTTCACTAGAATCAAAAGTATCCCACCAAATACCAATTTGCACCAGAATGTACCAAAACCCTTTGGAGATTATTTTGTGGTCATGTTGTACCTCCACTACGGTGCATATCGATATCATAAGATAGTAGATAGGTGTAGTTATCACATAATAGTTGAAGCGATGGCGTAGTTTGACGTTTGAAAAGTGTTTGTAAAAACCAACTTCGAATAAAATATAATTTCATTTCATTTCAATGTAGTGTAGATAACTTTCAGCTAAAGATCAGTTTTTTATTCAATTCGTTGTATAATTTCCTTAAACTCCACTGAATGTATGCTTTACGTTCAAAATGTAAAAAATACGTGCAAAATTTTATATTAATATGTACGAATACTCTCTAAATTTAAATGGATTACGTCGAAATGTTATTTGAATCTGTCCAATGAAAGTCACCAACGAAAAAAATGAAATAAACAACAGTCGAATGCAATCAATCATCAAGAACCAAATGTACGAAATGTTGTTAGGGCATAACAACACGGCAACAAAATAAATGTTTATTATATTAAAAAAGCCTGTTTAATTTCCAAGGAAAATATTTCATACCTGCAGAGAAATAATATTTGAATTAACATTCTATCGGCAAAATGATCGAATGTTTCATCGGACAGAAGTTGACAAGTTTTAAACATTTATATGGTACCTATCAAACTTCTCGGAGTTAATACCCAAATGTAAGGGCCAGGTGCATGGCTTTTAAGCACTTGATATTATAAAGATAAATTATTTACATGTATATTGCTAATTTTCATTATAATTTTACGGGATAGTCCCATGAACGTGTTAATTGGAAACGAAGTGCGCTTCGGCCTATCCTTGAATAGTTAAGTGTTAAGGGTCTATGTAGATAATGAATAGCTTAGACAACATCAACCCGCCGTCTCTGATAACGCGCTACAACCGGTACGGGTTAAGCTGTTCATGGTTATTTCTTACAGCTGTTTTAACACATACACTTAATGAACTTCGACATTAAAAAATGTTTATAAGCATTTGTTTCATAAGTATAAAAGCTGAACGCCTGGCTAAATACCTTACTATTAAGCACAATTCACGCAATCACAAATACAGACGTTATGTCTGTTTGGTCGGTTTATGTACGTTTGGTCCTTAAAACATACCCTTGAACATTACATAGATGTACCTAAAAACATCACTGAAACAGCTTTTTTGACACAAAATAAAAGCAAACCAAACAATAAACACAAAGCTATCTAACGACAAGCGTCCACTCAATTACAAGTAAGATTTCGGCTCCGCCTCAAACCAAACTATTTCTTTGCTCTACCGTGATTAGATCCGTAAGTACCATCGAAGTCTCTATATTACGAAGGAGTATAGAGCAATTTAGCGCTCCATGGCCACCCCAAAAGCGTCGCCCTCCAATTTATTGAACTCGTCCGTCTTTCCCCGAAAAAGGACTTAAGATTCCGTCAGATTTTACCGTCGGATCAAGAACTGAGATATAATATGGAGCTGTTCATCCGATAACGCTTATATTAAATTTGAACAAAAGGATAAATATATAAATAGTGAACTAAAAACTACTATTAACAAATAAGGGGTGTCCTTGTACAAACTTACTAGATTTTTTAATGTAACCAGTCGGCAAACGAGCAGACGAGCCACCGTCGCCCGGGGACATTAACCACACCACAACACCACACCAACAAAACTAAATAGGGGACCCGCATTATTATCGTATAAAAAACTTTAGAAAACAACTTTACCAATTGTATTATTTTATTGTTTTATTGAATTATTTATTTACAGATAAAAAAGTATTTTTAAATAACACTGTGTCAAAGTTAAATGGGAACAATGTAATTTTATCAAAGTAATAAAATACACTTTAAGACAACAAAATATGGCTAATTTTTAAACAACTACAGCATTTTTCCTAGAATTAAACATTTAAAAAATATATATTTTTAAATGAATTGTGAATGAATGAATTGTAGTTGTAAAGAAACTCATGAAATTCCTCAGATACGGTAAAATGAACTCTGGATGTGTACAAAACTACTCGTAAAGACGACTCCTTACAACACTAAGCCGCTTGCACTTACCCAAGTTTCTGTTTATTGCTGTTATCGCGAATCAGAAGTTCTCCGGAATATAAAAGATAAAGTTTCGTGTAACAAATACATGAATATCTACAAGAAAATGTTCTGTAACTTTGAAGCGGCGTATCAAAGTGCCCCCAAATCCATGGCTGTATATTTTTAGGCTTTATTGTATAGCAACAACTATAATACAATTTTATTTTAACGGGTTATTCACGATTTCTTTGTATTATAGCGTCTAGCTGCGACCATGCTCCATGCAATTGGTTCAAAATAAGAAAATCGCGAGTACCCGTTGTAGTAAAAACTACAATTACTGAAATTCAACGTATATATCAACGTATTTTATAAAAAGAAATAATTACCTAAACCAAATAACATCTATTCTACAAGTAACTTTTACTCACTATCTCTCGCTATACGATGGTCAAAATTTAACCAATGAACACGACCAGTTTTTCTGTTAATTGTATGCAAAATTATCCACAGTCCTGATGACAGTTGTTATAAATTTAACAATTACATTTTCGGAAACATTTTGTCGTCGAACAATCTCCTATAATGCGGCATTTCGAAATTCAACTTCTACAAAACTGCCGATCCGATTTCCATAAACTGATAAGTTTAGCAAACGGGGTTGGAAAACCAAACTTGGTTGTTTGTAAATAGTATTCATAACAGAATTTGCAAAACAAAAATTAGTAAAGCTTTAATAACTTTTTTAGAGATCTAATTTATTCAAAGCACAATAAATTCTCCGCCGCTTTTAAACCAGCTAACATGGACGCCAATGAGAAACTTCCATTAGGTTCCCGTCTACGAGATGTTTCTTCCATCGAATTTAATAATCCGTGCTGAAAGCTTCCTGTATTAAAAGCCTTCGCTGCCTCAATGCGTTGAATCAGTCTTGTTGCTCTCTCAGTTCCGAGAACTTGATTGTGTTGTTTTTAAATTGGTGATGGACCGTTTGCCAAGCACGATTAGACACACGATGAACGCAGCGGAGTTCATAAATAGTTCTCTCTGCTTCAAACAACATACATCGTATGAGCATAAATAGCATTCAAATCCGTAATACTTATAATTCAGATATTTAATAAATTTCATCTTTGTCCCATTTTATGGTTGTAGGGTTACACTAGTTCTACGATTCAGAAACCTATAATTTTATGACAATAAAGAAAAACGACCAAAATTTTATATATAAGTAATAAACGTTTAGACACTTATCACACCCCCGCACTAGGACTCCCTGTGTTGCGGGTGGCATGGACACACACAAATATGACATTACAAACACCCATGACCCGAGAACAAAAATTGTCACGTAGATGTTTGCCCCGGCCGGGAATGAAATCCGGACCCCTCGCCCGGCAGGCAAGGTCACTACCAACAGGGCTATGGGATCGAGAAATTTCTTTTAGTAGAACTTATATATCGATTTTGACTTTCCATTCCGTGAGAACAGAATCATCTCCCGACCTAAAAATTCCTAAATTGTGACTTATAACTTAAATTATAAAAATACCAAGTATCATTAAAATCTGTTTAGTGGTTTCTGCGAAATTCATGCAGAAAGACAGCAGGCAAAGATGCTCACATAAATAAAAAATTCAATGTATTAAGTATTTTCTTCGTATTGACAATATTTTTTAGTTACGTTAAAACCAAAAAAATGCAAATATAGTAATATCTTAAAAGTTTAGCCACCTAACATCCGATGAAATAACTGCCACTGCACTGCGGTGTCGCCTGCTTTGTTAAATACAAAAAGCAAAACAATGGCAATAAGAAACAATTCATTTAACAACACTTCACACTTCAAATATAATAGTCGAAGTGTAGTATTGTGAATAAAAGTCGGCTATAGCCGCACCAATTATGATCCTCGAATCAGCAACTGCTCAAGACGGCTGCCAATGACTAACCTCCATTACGGCGCGCAGCAAGATGTTTTGCTAGTGCTGATTTAATAAGCTGCGCCGAGAGCTCCTTCTAAAATCTTCTTGGCTTACAAAACTCGACAAGTACTTGAAGATTTCAAAGCGTTGAATACTCATTGAGTTCGTTGAGTCGAGCAAATGGACCACGTGAGGCCCACTGCCGCTGATGAGCGTTAGTGACACCTAAACATTAAAAAGGTGTTGCTGACCAAAATGA
>PDGT01000035.1:726769-750228 GCA_003671415.1 Megathymus violae
GGGGGGCTCGGTCATTACCAACTCTCCAACGCTGCTATCGAAACATAACATGGCTGAATCTGGCAGAAGAGTAGTAGCTACTCAGGTGGATAAAGAACCCTGCTTTATCCTACCTACAAACATTTAGTTAAGTTTAACTCTAAAAAGATATATGTTATTGTCTTTAGTGCTAAGTATGTCCCATTTCTTATAGCGCCCAGTTCCATAGTATCACACTTGCTATAAGTAAAAGCATATACTAGGGAGTCTGAGAGCTCAATATTTCGATTGATATGCAGTACCAGCCTCATTTGGAAACCGAAAGTAGCTAGTTGCGCAAAGAAAAGTAGGTCAAGCAAGGTTAACCATGTAAAAATCATAGAGTTCTGAAAAATTGAAGTACTATTTCAGTAAGAGACACTTGCCTATGCTTTACAAAACACAAATCGGATATCAATAGGGCAGGAAGTACTTACTGCTCTTATCTCGAGGCAGGCATGTGACAACATACGCGCAATCCGAATTTTCAACGACCTACATTACATTGAAGGGCTTTAAATCTCCGAATTACAAACAATGCCACAACTGTGCTAATTCAGCTGTGAAGCAAAATTTCATTAAAGTAGATCACTTCGACAAATGTTTGAAATATGTGTCTATAAAATGCGCGTGCCGACATTAATGTACTAAACTTTATACGTTGTTTTGATTTATATCTGCTGTATCTTACGCCTAGAATCCGTTTAATATAATTAAATAAGGTATTTATTTCACACTTACTTAATAAAACTCCATCCAAGATGACGGTAATAAAGATGTTATTTTCATGTTCATTAAAGTTTGTAATTCTGAAAAAGCGAAAAATTTTTCACCAAGAATATTTTTCTTACTTTTACCTTCGTTAATTTAACTTGATATTAGCTGTTTCTGCGACTGTGAAGGCGCAAACATGTATCAATTGCTGATCTTGCTATAATGTACCTGTTATAGTATAATATATTTTTTATGGTCGTAGTCTGAAAAGCAGTCGGCAAAGATGTCCTTTCGTTAACCAGTGGCGCTTCTGGTACTCGTGTTGGCCGAGTGAACGTCTGCGGAACGACAAATTAAGTATAATTCGTTTTCGGTAAACCTTGTGGTTTGTTTTCTTAATAATAATTAGCCTTCAACGAAATCGTATACAATCATTCAAATATATTTTCTTCCTGGAACATAATATTTAATTACGATCTTTCATGTCGAGTTGTGCGTGAGAGTGTAATCAATCTTGTTTCCTCCCCGCACCTCCCATCGCCGCTCCCTCCTAATGGAAGGAATTGCAGCAAAAAAGTTGACGAGAAACCATCAAAGTATGAAAAGACCGTTATGAAAATGAAATTTCATGTTTGTACTTGTATGAGCAATATTTTTAGAAATACATTTTAGGCAGTTTCCGATATACAGCACCGGAGATTTAAAATGGGTTTTACCGTTACCTTTTAAATGTCGTCGTCTTTCAAATTATTTTGATTAGAACGTAACGTTATAATTTGGAATTCAAAATTTATCAAATGTAATTTAGACTCGGGTCTTTATTATAGTTTTCAAAATCTTAGACTAAGTAGTTCGATAGATATTGTAATGCTCATTTTCAACATTAGCTGGAGCCTGCATGCGGCGTGCGGTAGATTTTGCGCTTCGCATGACATAGGGCCCGCATGCGGGATACTGGAAATGGCTGTTACATATGTTGGTACTTACGCCGCTTTGCAGGAAGACCTTTAGACGGTATAACGTTACCGACTTATGACGTGTATATGAGTTAGTTGTTACCCCGCCTGCGGGGAGTCGCCTCACAATATATATGTATTGACCGAGTTATTGACCAGTGAAATGAACCTTTAATCTACTGTTCAGTTTAAACTCCCATATATATAGGCGTGTCCTTTATACGTCACGAGATGCACTTGACCCTCAAAGTCAAAACTAGTTTATTTCTAATCAATCATTAGGTCATTCAAGTATATCGACCGTAAATTTATACCTGCACCAAATATTAATTTTCGTTCTGTACATTCAATGGTCAAACCATTGCGACCTGCAAGAGTTACGATTTTTCATCACATACTATATGATATCCCATCAGTCATTTAATATTAAAACTAAGTAGAAGTTTTATTATAAAATAATATAAAACAATAATAGTAAAATTATTGAAAAAAGGGACAGATGTACCCAACTTTACCTAATTATATAGTATACACATTAGATAATTTTAATATAATGTATTTAAATTTATCTTTAACCTTAACCAAAGAGAACCATGGAGAATTGTGCGGGTAATTTATCGTATTGTTTTTTGTCGCATTCAACCTTTCCCCTATTTTAAGGACAAATAAAACCAAACGTTATCTTTGTTCGCACTCACTCACCGGATCACGTCACTGTGCGATCACCCTACCGCATACCGCTTGTTTTTATCTTGTGTGAATAATCATCCAGCTACATATTTACAAATATACAGCATTGGTCGAGAACATAAATTATCTTTTACATGACCGGTATTTTTTTACTATAAAACAATATTATTTGGGGAAAAGAAACTGGTAAGAAACTCCATAAAACTGTTACTCTTTTTAAGCATTTTTTTAATATGATGAAAACTGGTTATTGTGTTTATTATTTCTAGGTATCATTGTTACTGATATATTTATGTTTACTATAAAATTATTAGACGCAGTAAAAAGAGACGATTATAAGATAGTTCCAGATACGTTGCAATTTATATTCCGTTTCAGGCATCACATAAACCCGTTATCGGCGGCTGCCAACCGCCCGCTCGACAGGCTCACCGTACTGCGCGCTCACCCTAACGCGTGTTGATTTGCCTTGTTTGTCCTCACATAAGAGCTGCGCAAACTATTTACGTTTATTATATTGATTAAATCGCTCACAGCCCTACAGCTTATGTCGCTCGTGGACGAGTTCCAGGGAAGCTCCAATAAGCTGTAAACCGTTGAACACTTTATTTGACTATTAAACCCCACCAAAATCACTGTTCCAGCGTAGTAATAGATGATAATAATGACGATGAGTTCATTACTATGTTTCACTGTATTCTTTTAACTGCTCAAACACCCAATCTGATCTAGTGCTATCGCAGCACTAATACCTGTCTTCGCGCGACCTTACTTTGTTGTGATGATTTAGAGATAATGACTCATGCTCCTCAGTTGAGGAAAAACTTGTGTCCGCGCCGACATAAATCCGTTACGATGTTGCACTGTATTCTATTAAACTGTTTAAAAATCCAATCTGACGTAGTGCTGAGACATCCCAAGCCAATACCAGTCTGAGTCTGACTTACTTTGTCGACTTTCAAATATTCACATCATGAAATTTTACCTGCTTGTATTGTCCAATATTATTGTTATCATCACTTAACAGCAGCTAAAATACATTCTACATTCCATCCTCCGAGAAGCATCCAGATGTAAAACACAACTAAACTGGATAACAAAAGAGATTTCACAATAATAGAACAAGACGCGGAGTAAATTAGCAGAGACAAATAAAGAAATATCATGCGACTGAAGTGTTGGGAACTGGCAGCCGTCTTATTAATAGAGCGGCCGATGCTTACAGATTTTGCCTCACGCAACATAATATTTATTTGTTGTCCAAACGGTAAATTATATGTTAACTGAACGAAACCACTTACACGCAGTAAGTGTCGTGTGTCGTGATACGGTAACTAAAAGAAAAACGATCTAGACGTACGGTAGACAGATTAATCTACCGCTAGCTTGTCGACGGTTCCTCCCCGCTACCGCAGTTTTGCCGTGACCACGGTCCATGATACTGGGTCGAAATGTCGGCTATAAATAAAACGTATCGTGAGTACCAGTTACATAATAAAATGTATAAATTCTGCGATGACATTACGCTAAAATCGTAAGAATCACATAATTAATACCATTGCTAATTGCTTATTTTGAAGGATTTTGAAATGTGTAAGTAATATATTCACACTTCTTACCTATTCTTTAAACATGATCATGATCTGATACTGATCACTTTAAAGAAATAAAACACTTAATCACGACAATAGTGAATTAAACTACTTTACGAATTAGCTAAGAAGAACACCTGCAGTCATATAGTTAAAGGATGTAGGATTAGTTAATTATGGTTATAAAGACAATGCACCAATAGTATACACAAGAAGACGAGCCACCTGATGGTAAGGAATCACCGTCGCCTATGAACATCAGTTTGACAAAAGGTATCGCTGATGCGTAGTTGGCTAGGAAATAAGAAGGTAAGAAAGAAAAGTAATTATAGTAAATAAAGATGTTTTAGTAAGTAAGTATGGTAAATAAAGTAATTATAGTACAGAATGATTAGCATAGAACTTTGAACCGCTATGAAATACCATTAACTTCTGTAATGATACGAAAGCACCAAATGAACTTTGGTCTTATTAATCACTACAATATAAGACGTCTGTAACCCTTGAAAAGAACAACAATCGTAACTTAAGTATCTTAAAGATATCCAAAAATATTATTGATACATAAAGGTTTATTTTCGCATTGGGTATTATTCACGTGGATTGTGATTTGTGATGTCATATATGTGTACATCCATGTCATCCGCAATGCAAGGAATCCTTGTGTGACTGTATATTACTATTATACTATTATCAGCGTTAATTTAAAAAGGCATTGCTTCCGAGACCGAGATGTTACATGCCAGTTGTAAGTGCCCTTCAAACCGAAATACAATATTGAAGTATTTTTCCAAAACAAAATTAGTGCCAGCCGAATACAATTCTATGAATATGGAACACCGTTATATTGCCCGATAAATGAGAATAACAGAACAAGGCGAAGATAAACGTTCTGCGGGTGAATTGCCCGAGAACGAGGAAAAATCGTATTCCAGACGAAGCACGGAAATTGTACCTACTTCGTGTGAATTGAAATAATAATGGACATGTCTGATATAAATAAATGCGGCATTTATTTTCTTACCAGTTGTTTATCTATTATTGCCACACTGTGCCTTTCTACATTTAGAATATCAGGTGTGATGGCCATAGTCGACGATATTGGTCATGCACAGGGTGACATACTCGTAGTTACCACGCAGATTATATATTAAGAAAGAATTTTTCCTCGAAATAAGAAAATCTCAGGGCAACATTATCACAGTACCGTTGGCAATCCCTATTACGACATAGTCGTGGCGCCCCTACAAGCATGTGTAAAATCTAGATCAACATGGGCCGTGTTCCTTATCAAAATAAAATTAGAATTAACCTGACAAGATGCGCTTGCGCATTATTACGATAACAAACATCGAAGTAAGACTCTCTGCTCGTATTTTAATCATTACTATTGTACAGTGACTTGTTTAAGGTGCTCTCTAAGAAGTATCAAATGCTAAGAAATGGTAATTAATCTAGTTTATTTGTTTTGCTTGCAGGTGTAAGTTAACATACGTATATATTATGAAAACTTCAACTTGAGAGGGCATCTGTGACGTTATGAGTTACAAGCTTGCGTTTGGTACCCCTTCTTGACCTCCTTTTATATTTTTCTCCAGGGTAAATCGGTCATGGATACCCGGATGCTCGTCGTATCGGCCCGAGTTATGTCGGACTCCTACCGACTAAAACCCCTGGGTGTTCCTTACTGCACCATTAGGCTGGAATGCGGGTACACTTTTGTACTCTTCCGCAGACCCGCTGGTGCCGTCCGATTTCGCGGACCCTCCGCACTGTTAGGGTGCCGACTACATCCTTTTCGCCTAAAAACTTGAGTGGTGTGCCCGGGCTACATGGCACACTACTTCGTCGGCGAGGGTTTTGAGTGCCGAGTGGTAAACTACAGTAAACTATCCTCGGTTTGTCGTCCGAGGCCCTACTACGAGCCCTACTACTACTCACTACGGAGCCGCATAAGGCTGGCATATGCTCGCTTTCTGCGCCCCATTCTGTTTTTGCGGATTGGAACCGAGAGGAGGTCATCCTCTCGGGTCCATCCTCTGCCTCCTTTTGTGACATCACGTACTCGCAGAAAGAGGAAACCGCCCTCTGCGACTTCTCATTGACCTCCTTTTTTTTTGTTCTGGCGGGAAAAAATGTACCTAACCGCACACCCTGTCGTCCGGGGAGACAACAGGGTAGTGTGGGGCCCTCACCCACTAAAATAACCCGCCGTGCGCCCTCACCCGCCCTTACAAGGCGGGCCACGGGTACCGCGTACGTTGCTCCGTGGCCCGCAGGCGGCTGCCCCATCGGGCACCCTCTCCTGTGCAACGCCCCGCGCACTTGGGCGTCGTACACGACGGCGGGAAATTCCCGGCCCAACCGTCCACAGCCTCGGCTAGGGCGGCATCAGGCGCATGTGAGCGCGCCTGCGCCGCCCTGCGCGCCGGCGGCGAATTGGGTCGGAAAGGAGCAAATCCTCCCGGGCCCTCTCCGCCGTCTCCTTCTGCGAGATGACGTCCTCGCAAAAGATGACCCGCCGATAAACGTCGGCGAGAAGTTAACCCTACTGAGCCTTCTGGCTCCTGGAGCTGCATACAAAAGTGTACCGTCATATTGTGCAACATGAATTGCGGCTCTATCGAGGTGTTAATAATACACAATCAGACACATACAATCACTAAAACATACACACACACACACAAAATAAAATAAAATTATGAATTCTGGTTAAGCAACTTTCGTAATATTCATACAGGTGTGTTTAATGTATTGTTGTATAAACATCATATTATTTGAAATACCTTCAGTTGTATAGAAATTGTCTCGGCTTGCGTAGATATCACACATATCATATTTTTTCCAATTGTAATTGCTTTCATAATAGTGGGATATCGAAATTGTATTCTAAAATTTATTATTATTTTTCAATAAGTCGCAGATTTATAGTTGCATTTTTATTCACTGAGCTATTACTAATTTTACACGATAAATAAAAAAAGTGAAACATTCACACACTCATACCCTTGACTAGGTTTTCCTGTGTTGCGAATGGCATGGAAATGCACACAAACATAGACTTGACAAAAAAATTCTGCCCACTGTGCCACGAGTACATAGAGTTTAGGATTGGGTCGTATGATTAGAAACCTATATGTACGTGTGCGTGAATCTTGATTATAACTTAGTGATAATTTGGGCGGCGGTACATTCTTTGAATACCGGCTCATGCTTCTTAATACATGCTATAAACTCTTCCTAGCCACCTCATCGCTGATTGCGTTTTCAGTGAGATGATCTCTCAATTACAATATATACAAATATGGAGTAGAAATTTCACTAAATAATAAGATAATGTCAAAAACCAAGCAATTCTTCGCACGTACAACGAGGTGACGTTTCCAACTTATAATGATGGGAACAATGTAATCACAACTTTTCATAAGTTTATTTATTTATTTGATTGCGCGGAAAGTTGGTGCGTAGCACCGACATACAGTGCTGATGGTGCATTAACTAACCATGTGCTGTCTGTTGTATTGAAATTAATACAGAGATCAGTAATCGAAATACCAAAACACACTATTTTACTGAATTGGCATTAAAGTAAATAATTTACTTATTGATACAGGTTTATTGGAAGACTATTGTTGTACGAGCATATGTATTCTGAAAACGAAGTAGTATCCCATTCAATCGTCGTGAACGGCGACATGAAATTATTATTTTTACTTTGTTTCGTTATGGTAAGTAACACTTTTTTGTTATTGATATGCAAGTACTTGACGAAGAAACCGTATAAAATATCTTCTGTGTCCTTTTTAACACACAATTTGTGAGTTTGTGGTAAAGTTAAACAGGGTATTATTTTTTTATGATCTTACCATTCCGATATTATATACATTTTAAATTTTTAGTTGGGTGATTAATAACTCTGCACAAATAAAATTTAAATTTAAATCATTAATTCAAATATTAATTATTTTATTACATGAATGAAAATGTACTTAATAAATTTAAATGTGATTTTTCGTTTCATTGGTCTTCTGATATAAGTACATATAGTGTCATCTAAAATGTGTTTTTTTTTTGTTTTTAGGTCTTTAGTTCTATATTCGCTTCTCGTAAGTAGCTTTGATCTTCTTTATTATATAATACCATGATAAACCAGCAGACGATTGAGTGATATTAGCTGTGAAATGATTATAGGTCTTAGATGCATAATGTAAAGTGATGTAAAGGAACAATTTTCCCAATAAAGTTCATATCAATAATATTCAATGATTTTATATCCTTTTAATTCGCAGTTTTAAGCATCTTAGATTATGAATGTAAGTATTATTTGTTTTTATTTTACTATTGGTGTCTTAGATTATGTCATTTCATTTCATAAGCTTGAACAGAGATGTATGGACTTCTTATGAAGTCGACAAATACAATACACAGGATTATTTCAACGGAGTCTTACTTTGAGATATATAATATTGCATTCTCCATGCGTTACTATGTATGTGATTGTGATTTGGTCTATTTATAGCCTTTTTATATATTTATTATATTCTATATGTATTTAATAAAAAAAATATAATTTTCAAATCATTAGCTGCGGTATATTTCATTTTCAAACGCCTCTTATATACATATAAATATATATAATTATGATGATTATTATATGATAAAGTACAGCCCATTCCCAACTTGTGGTACGCGTAATGGGGGAAATACTGAGAAGTTAAACAGGTAACTTATATAAACAAAATGATTTGTATCTTGTGATGATGTATTATGTTTACAATGTGTGGTTTAAAATTAACCTTATAATTAATAACTAACTAAGATACTAATCCTTAAGAGAAACGAGACATGGTTTTAGGAGTAGATGTGCAGTTATCAGGGGAGGGTGCTGATACATGAAAAGCTTTATTAAGGGCTACGGGAACGAAACATGGTTGTAAATCACTGGTATACTATGATGTATTAATATGTTATATTATACTGGTATACTATGATGTATAATCATATGTTATAGTACATATTATAATATGTACTATAACATATGACGATCACAGATATACGAAACAAAACTCTACTTTAAACTTTATGTAAATGGCAGTTTTTTATTTTTTATTTCCTGTTTGCCGCTGAAATGTTTATTTTATAAGTTCCCTCTTTTTGATTACACGACTACTGTACTGAAACTGATCTATACTGAAAATCTGTGTTGCAACAGTACTGAGTGCATAACATGTTGTTGTATAGTGTGACAAATTTTCTGTTTCCCGTCATTGCTATGTTTGATCTTGTTAAGTTATGGGTATTCTGTGTTGCAACTGTATGTAACAAATAAACTTTATTTCTTTCTTCTTTCTATTTATTTAAGTCCGAATTGGGAACAATGTAGATATTACCGAACAAGTATACTATATATACGAATTGTATAATACATATGTTGTTAAACTTCCCAGCCCCAGACGCCATTGACGTCGAATGTAAGTATCTACTACTTGTGCACGCATATCTATCTACGGCTTTATTTATAATAATTCCGGTAACTTATCCTTGCATCGCTTTAGGAAACGTAATCATTACGTTTTCAGGTAGGTGTGGAAACAGTTCCAGACATTTTAATCAGGTGTTTCATAAGTCCTAGTTTTATGAATTACATGTGAAGGAAAAGATGATTTTTTATAATCAACATGGTGGAACACCTTACAGATACTAACTCCTTCCATTTCCAATGTAAGTATTACTTTTGTATATTTTTTGTAAACTAGAAAATTACTTTATTTAAATTATAAGTAAACATATTATTGGGGTGGTTTAGAACAAAGTTTGCGAGATTAATATTTATTTACAAATAAATTAAATAATAAGAAAGCGTGGTAAGAGATTTTGCGGTATTAAACTAGTCGTCAAATTCAACACTGCGGTTATATACACAAATCGGACATCATCTTTGAACAAATACAGCTCGTAGCACCCTCACTGAACAGTGAACAAAGTTATAAAGTCCTTGGGTCCCTTCTATTGGAGGATTCTTATAGGATTTGTAACAGACCGACAAGTTACCACACTCCTTCCATTTTTAATGTCAATAACTGACATACGAGCAGACGGGTCCGCTGGCGATCAGCAGTCATCACCGCCTAGGGAAGTTCGGAGTACCAGTGATATCTCCTATGCATTCTATTGAACAACCTAGCAAACAATCAAGCTTTATAACTGACTCTCTGGCATTACAATAGTAATATAAAAAATCATATTTGATTGAACAAGAATGGTAAGCTCCTATGAGTGGGAGGGACTTCAGAATTGAAACAAAAGCTAAAAATTTAAAAAAGAGCTTCCTCACCGATGATTCTAATTAATTTTGATGTTTATTTCAGCTTTAGATGCAGTCGATGTCGAATGTAAGTGCAGGTTATTATGTAAGACTGTGTGCTATACACAGTCAAAAATCACTAAAACCTTACGATATAACCTTCGAACCAGGAGGTCTGTAAGTTTTTCATTGGAAATTAATCCAAAAATTCTATTCGCATTACAGAAACAGTTTAATGGGAACGAAAGCTGTGTGGTGCACTTTGGAGAAGAGGAGAGGAGGTGATATCAACATGAATAGTGCAAAATTTTCCATTATAGTATAAATTTATTGTGGTAAAATTAAAACGGCATCATAATCATATTATTATATTTTTTTATAGTTTTGCCTGTACTTGATTTTGAAGTATATTTAATGTTCCGTAATATCGAGTCACAAGTTATGTTCTAAGGTTTTAATGTTGGAATCCAGTAAGCCACTCAACAAATGGGCTCACCGCCTCTGTTTTTGCTCCTGAAACTGATTACCGATATATATTTTAAGTCCCGACCCAAACAGAAGGGATGATGTAATAAATTTAACGTTTTTATCTATCTGTGACATCATCGCTCCCAAATCGAGAACTGTTTTTCTTGTCCTTTATTTGAAATGTGACCTCGTCTTGAGTGTTCTTAACAATGAGTCTAAAACATTTGTTCAGCCATTTGAAGATCGTCAGCGTTTTTAGTTGATGAATGAATGTGTGACATTTAAGTGGTTTTTAGTCGGCGGCTGTTAGCCCTAGAAAGATAAAATTAATCATTTTATGAAACAGCAAAAACGGCCGTATGTATTTCTGACGTGTGTACAGATTAAATTTAAAATATTTAGAATCAGATTTTGAAATTTTCATAGTTCATAGTTGGTATTTAACTATTATAAGGTAAATGAAATAAAAACATAAGTTTATATATTTTTATAAAAAAAGTTATTTTTTTTTAATTTAAAAGTTTTATCATACGAAAAAAATTACTCAAACCGAAATCTCTTTTAAAACCTTAGAATATATATATTTGTATAATCAACATTTTATTTATTTATTTAACAGTAATAATTATAAAAACAAATAGCTACACTAACTTTGTCTTGAAGACGTTAGTTCTAAACACCAGATTTATACGCGCTACATGTAAGACCTGCTTGCTCGCTAATTGCGAACAAAACATTGCACATGATACTGACACTCGTTGTGGAATCTAAATGGGAAAATGATTCACAATACACTAACTTCAAATACACATAGTCGTTATTTGCAAATTCATAAAATCAGAAACAACAAAAATTATTCCAGTTTAAAAATACCCTCCGGTCGACGGTTCCCTGGCCATTAATTTCCCAAGTCGTAAAACTCGGTCCCGTCTTCGTACAGAATCTTCCAAGTTTTAGAATCTAAGCGAGGGTATTCTAAGTGCATTAAAGTTGTAGCTATATAACAATAATAGGGTAACTTTTACCTAATTTTTATGCACTCAGACTTTTCACAATTAATCATTTACACGTCACTCAATTATAATAACTTACCGTGATGTAATTATGTGTCTGAATTGACTGCAGCTCTTTAAACAGTGATAAACGGGCCCTGTAACATTTTTACAGACCTTACAGTTATAAGGGGATCAAAATGTTAATCAAGTTGTAACTGTCCAATAATAATACTAAAAATAAAATTCAAACTGATCGCTTTCTGTACATGAACGATAGATGAGAAAAACTATTACGGGCATCTATTAACGCAATAGAACGCAAAACAATAGTTTTTAGATTTTTTGATTGTTTGCCTGTGCGTTTGTTTCCGCTAATCTTAGAAACGGCTTACCCGATTTCATTAGAACTAATTTGAGAAATATCCATGGATAAGCAAAAATATGTATTGATAATCATTGGTCAATCGGATCACGTCTAAATTCACAGTCCTATGAATTATATATACGCAATTAAAAATGAATCGTGCGACAACATCTTGACAATACACTTTCATCGTTTTTCACATAATCATCGTTGAAAATACCGTTAACTTTTTCAAAAATAAAAGCTTTCGGAAATTTACGCAATCTGATACAAAATCACGTATAGTGTTATCTTTCGTTGCATCATCTACAAACCTCACAAACTGGCTTTTGTGCAATACGTATTGGCTACTTCCTAATTACCAGCCAAAATGTTTCAATCAGCTAAAAGCTATCTTTTGGGACGCTTTCAAACGTTGAATTTTCTGGACGAAATTCACATTTACTGTTATACGGCTGGCCTCTACCAAGAGGTTTGAGAAACGTTTCAATATTATTTTATCCGTTGCTTGCAAAGTTACAGTGCTTCATTCACTTTTAAATATAGACCCAGCATTGAAAGATGACTTATATTTTGTGATATCAAAGCGACGATATATTACATGAGTATTTTAGTTCTTTTCATTACGTTCTATAATACTCATTATCTTATATCTGCTAGAACAGATGCCGCAATAGTATGAGACGTCACTAACCCTTAAAGGATTTGATAACAGCATGGAAATCTGAAATATTGAAATATCCTGACTGCCCAATCCAGACGTCTCAACATTTCAACACAAATACAAAATATTTTGCATTGCTAAGTTCTGATGCAATATTTGGTGTTGTAAAAACTACTTTAATAAATTGAATTTTGTTTGTGGATTTGTGCAGAATATAAATATAAGATCCAAGTCTGGTTCGACTAAAGAAAAATATAGAAAGTATAACATAGCACTCATCTAATTTCGGACAATGTCACAAAACCAGTTCTAGGTTTTGATATACTAGAAATAAGTCAGATATAATGTCACTATCACTATCGCAGGGTTATTCAGTCATCTAACTATTTTTATTTGAAAACTGAACTAATGGGTACCTCCAACCGGATCTTTTATACGAGGGATACTCCATATGCTACGTTACAAGCGCGTATAGTCGGGTACCCCTGACAGATGTACTGCGGAACCTCCTCAAGCGTGTCGCATTTGATTAAATGCAACTCTCGTGTCGTGTGGCGAATCGCAGCGAGCAATTTATACCTTCCAACTACATTTCCCGTTAGATTAGGTTGGTAAAGAAAATATACGACGTGGAACTATTTGAATCACTACTTAAGCGGGAGTTGTTCGGATCATGTATTTTCGACTATAGATTTACAAGTTCCAATGCTAAGCTTGCATGATTCAAGGATGTGTTCAAACGATTCAATCTTGCGTTTTTATGGTTCAATTTTTATCGCACTTCATTCAAATTTTTCATTTGGTTCATAATTTAATGTTAACCGACTTTTTGTTATAGAAAATATATTTTCGTTGACATTTTTAGTCTCTTTTGAAAATTTAGTTGGATATAACTTTGAGCTCATTAATCACGCGGCCATTGCACAGTACAAAGGTGAAGTTGGAAAAATAAGTAAACGTCCGTGTATTATGTCCAGATTTACTAATTTAGGCCAAAACACACTTTCAGCTTTTTATCGGTATGGAATTTACATAGTTGTTTTCTAGTGCGGTGTCCGATCCGGAGTGGTGGTATAATTGTTATTATGGTTCGGGTTATTATGTGCGTATTTGTATTGTCACATCACATGATTAAGTTCTCTGTAATATGTGAAGTTTGTGAATCCATACCGGCCAGCGTGGTTGACTATGTGTCTTTGGATATTAATTGTTATTCTGAGAAGGAGCACAAGTAATATAACTATACGAGTACATGCCAGTTGTGATTATGAATTGTCGTAAAAAATATCTATGTCACTGTTTTATATTCTGCTAGGAATGCGGCTTATGACTAACTCATAACATTACTGTATCTTTAGTGAATTTTGAAATTTAAACTTGTCTAGTATATATAGTAAAGTAATTCTTGAATATCTAGTTGAACTTGTTTTAACAATAGAATTTTATATCAATAATATATCAGATAATATTTTTAAAATGGTCAAATTAATATCAATGCATCATAAAACGAATATTTATTATGTAATTTGACAAAGTATAGAATGTCCAGACAGAGAAACATTACAGATTTATATAAATAAATAGATTTTATATAGCCTATCATCTACGCAATCCCGTGTTTTCACTACATGCCAATTTTCATTAAGATCAATCAGGTCGTTTTTGAGTTGTCTCGAGACATACAGAAAAGTCTCACAAGATTTATATACTAGTAAAGATTTTTTATAAAAATACTAGTTTAAAACAATAAATTTGAATAATGGAAATGGACTTAATAACATCTACTCGCCGGAGTTTGTCATGGGTCCCGCTACAAATACATAAATATTTCACTATGTAAGAAAATCTTTTTCAGATAAATCAAGTTAAATTTGATAAATAAAAATTATCAAATAAATAACTATCAAGTCGCATAATCGTATTACAAAAAAGCCCGTCCAGTTTCTCCTTATTTGAATGGACGCGGGAACGAACAGAAAAGTTTGGTTAACGAAGTTAGTGGGATTTTGCTCGATTTTTACCACATTTCGCCTGCGAATTTGGAGTGACGTAATTTATTTAGTGTTTTGTTCCGTACAATAATACGGCACTCGACATTTTTTCCTTTTTACCGACGCTGATAATGGACAGATAGACTGGATTGAGTTTCTTTTATTCGATTATTTTTATTAATACCACAGTAGAGGCAGCCGAGCTGAACGGTTAGTATTGTGTGACCACATCGGAAACATTTGTTTTTATTAAGATACTTCTATTTTTTTTTTCGAGAACTTTTTTATTGCAAAAATATTGGCCTTTAGAAACGTTATTGTAAAAATACACATATTTTTTATCAGTTTTGTCTAGAATAAATTTATTTAACTTCAAATTCGAGAAAGCCTTTTTCCAACTTCTTTGTTTCTGGCTATACTTAACCCTTCTTAACTAACTTCTAATGTAATGAATATGTCATCGTAATATGTACAGTATTATCTGCATGATGCCGCAATAAATAGATAGATATATTTAACAGTTACTATTAAGTGAGTTACCATTAACCTACTTTGCAAAAATCCAATTGACTCTACGACTAATTGCCGATTTCTAGGTATACCTTATCTAATTCCGTGCCGCAGGTTATAATTTATTTTTGTACGAAATTATCCTGAACTGTCTTTCAATACACGGATATATAATATTTTTTACTAACAAGTTAAAAATACAGTTACGTGTGTTATTTTGATCAATAGTAAGCAATGGACACGTTTTAAGAATCTTACTGCCGGTAAGACGTCTGAGACTGTTAAACATTGGGACTTAAAAAAATTAATGGCGTCTACATCGATAACATTTTCTATATTAAATTACTGATTAAATATTTATTGTTATCATTGATTCCTTTACAGTTTAATCATTGACATAAAATTTAATAAAAGAGCGGCACAATTGCTAACAATAAATCTCGACTGAACGGTTGAAAGCTATAAAACTGTTGTAATGCAAAATCACGGCCGAGGAAGCACGGTGGCGGACCGCTAAAAAGAGATTACCATTCCGGAGTAATAACATAACTCCGAGCCACATTAGAGTCGGGAGATATTACAATGTTCACTAAAACAGAGGATTCGTTAAATTTACGGCTACCTTCAAACGCAGTTGAGAAAGGAAATCATTAGCATTTTCTACAATAGGACGGTCGCTCTCTCAACGTAATAAGGATTTTGATGTGTCACTTTTAAACTATCGATAAGGAAATATTTGTAGTAAGACTACCTAGTTCATTGTAGCCTATTGTGTATTTTTACCTGTTTATATATGCTGGAACCATTTTAACAACAATTCAATTAAAGATTATTAAATTAATTTAAGAATTTGTAGATGTTTATATGTATATAAGTATATATATTTTATTTTCATTCATTGATACATTTCTGTTACTAATACATTTCTCTTAGATGCTACCCTTATTAATTAGTTCATTATAAATACGAATATGTTACCATTGAAAATATCTGAAACCATTTTAGGACAGTATAGCTTGTACTGCTATGTACTGCTCAGACGTGGATCGATGGAAAATATGTTTATAACTAATTTTTAACTAGTCCATTTGACATAATGATGTCCCTAACAAATCAACAACAACAATCAACAAAACAACAATCTTGCTCGAAGATACTTTACTACTGGCGTGATATCGTGTGCATATGCACCCTCACTTGTACATACTATCCCTCAAACATCATTTTGAGGTTCTGAGGAACGATAAAAAAGAACAGCCTTTTTATTCATAATAAAAATACTAATAATATTGCTTATGATCTATTTTGTTTTCTTGGCCTCCATTGTTGCTCTGTGTGAACATTAAATATCTGATGCCCGTCACTTAGGACCTTATCATTTATTAACTGCGGTAATTCAGAAAGCAGTTCAGTATTCCTTACCTCAGGTCCATCAATATCATCACGTACTTGCTCCCATGCGTTGTCGATTGTCTAACCAGTCTCACAAGAAGTGTTATCAATTAATCTGGTTGTGGCTTCATTATGTAATAAAAGCGACGATTACGAATATCACAAGGGTCAATATTGCAATTCGCGTTAAGTTCTGCATAACATTCCTTGCCATCTTGACATTTATTTAGTTGAACTACATGTCTCTTGCAATTTAAGTCATAATTATGAAAATGGACCTCAAATATTCTTTGACCTAATTTGATGATTATATTAGCTTTCATCCATTGTCCCTTACTACCGATGAACCATTTAGCCCACACAGTTTCTCTTATATCTACATTCCTTATATTTTTATGTAATACGACATTCATTATTCTTAGGGAGCAGAATTAAGTCTAGCTTAAATCGCGGCCTTAAAATTTTAAAATGAGTTACTTTATTCAGTTAAACTTTTCAAACTAACATTGAAAAATTATAAATTTCTGTATATCACGTTAGAAGGGATGCATATTAAGTATCAAAAATAATTAACAATACGAGACGTGAAATTCAAATGCCGTGTAGTTAATCAAACAATTTTTTTTTTTTTAATTAAAGCTTTCGTTTCATAACGTTAAATCAAACAAATACGGTCTGTATTTATACATAGTTAGCGGGTAAAAACTAAATCAGCAGCATCTGTCCCACTTTATCCTGCCGCGTCACTCTCGATCCTGGAAATAATTGTGCAACTCACAGCACACCAGCGACCTGTTGATACAACTTCACACTTTCACTTCATTTATAAAAATCACTTTCACTGTGACCACTTACCAGCAAAAATAAATAAGTTGCTTTCGAATCAGAAAAAAAGCAATCACAAACTTTATCGATATCATAAACTCACCCATCTCTTCACCCCATGCACGCCGTAATTGCAGACCACGTTTCGGGGGTAAAACACATAAATTACGCCTTTTATTCGTTCGATTGTGCGCGTTATTGCTATCATTAACATAACCTTCCGGCATATTGAAACATTCACATTGATATTATTAATGTCAAACTCCCAACACTAAATAACATTGTTGGGTTTGAATCACTGAACGTGAATGCAAAGAATCGATGAAATATGAGGAACAGCAAAACCTATTATTTTAAATTTGGTTTTGTTTTCTTATATAAACCTAGGGAGTAAGCCACTGAAGGGATTTCTAATAATCCTTACTCTAAAATATACGACATAGGTTAATTGTGTTTTGTTTTGATTACAACTCATAATCACTGTCGCGATTGTTTTAAATATTTGTGAAACATTTTAAAGATTTAGTTGTGTAATTTGATTGGTATCTACTTAAAGATAATTTTCCTGTTACATATATGTATGTCATATAAAACCTTATCGAACAAAATTAATCCTTCAAAATATTAGATTCAAAGATGCTATCCTCTATGTCATCGCAACGAATCATCCAAAAATTTAAAATCAAAAGGAATATGAAACCAATAGTTATAGAAGCAAGTTATGGGTAATAGATTTAATTTTAATATATCCGCAGGGAACTAAATATAATCCTCTCCAGCCCGATACCCACACCATATATCGTGACTTTGTTCGGGCTTGGCAGTTTATATTCCTAACTTGGTAAAAATAGGTTTAATTGATACACCCCACTTGGCTAGAGCCATGGCGGTATTCGTGAACTTTGCATCAATTAATGTTAAATAAAAGTATTAAAGTCTTCAGTTTAGAATTTTTAACCTAAAAATAGATAATTGTTCAACCTCGTCAATGTCGGATCGTGCCGCATATAGTTCATAAAATTGACAATCTATTTATAATTATAGTCAGCAAAAAAACATTTTCAAATGGAACTAAATGTTAATGAAATATATGACAATTGACGCGCTAAACTTCTTTAATGCCGACCGGATTAATACCTTGAAATTCTTTTTTAATTTAAGAAGGCAGTGCGTATTATTTAGTCCTATTTATCTTTTGGAATTTTTAACAAACACTATTTATTAATATGTCAATGAGGCCTTCAGTTAGCATAGAAGTTCTAACACTAAGGTTGATAACTAATCACTCAACCTATCCGCACGGAGCAACAGTGATTATTCTCCAGGCTTCAGGTGTAAGGATCTTAAACTTGTCATAGTCACAGACATAGGTATTTATTCGAAAGGAACTGGGAAGCGAACCTAAAAGAGACAACGAATCTATTACAATAGGTCATTAAAAAGTTAAATATAATGCATATGTAGTTTATTAGCTGTGCCCGCCAATTCGTCCGCGTGGAATTTTAAAAAAAAGGTATTTAGTAGAAATAAAAGTAGTCTAAGTTACTCCTTATTACATCAGCTACCTGCCAGTGAAAGTCCCGTCAAAATCGGTCCAGCCGTTTCAGAGATTAGCCGGAACAAATAGACAGACAGACAGACAAAAATTGTAAAAAATGATATTTTGGTATATTTACCGTATAAACATTCATATGCATGTAGTAAAAAGCGGTAATTTTAATATTACAAACTGACACTCCAATTTTATTTATTAGTATAGATTGAATAGTTTTAAGCCATATGATCTTTAGTGGATCAATTACAACACCGCAACAGATGCTATCAACGGAAATTTGTACAAAAAATATTTTTTATTGAATGAGTCATCCGTTATTATTGTTGCGTGTGTTTTAAACTGACTTTCTCCTAAATTATTAGTTACTTACAACGCAGCGGTAATGCCACGCAATTCCCGTCTAAATAATATTTTTTTTCATAGTCAATAGCCAGCAATGGATATGGCCCTCTGTTATGCACCTTTGTAGATTAACTGCATGTTTGGAGCTCATTACGTACAGGTTTAGGTTCTAATAATATTAAAGTAAATGATTACTATACATAAACTATATATAAATAATTTTACATATCACACAATACGACTACGTAACATTGAACAGAGAGCAGAATGACCAGTGTTAATAATAATTGGCTGAATTATTTTTTTATGTTAAAAGCCGACAAACGAGCAGACGAACCACCTGATGGTAAGTGGTCACCGTCGCCCATGGACATCGACAAGACCAAAGGTATGACTGATGCGTTGTCGGGCAGGAAATGAGAAGAAGGTAAGAAATAATGTACTGGCTCTGATGCCCCCAGCCGGAACACGACGAGTCGTTTGGCAGATGACTCGAGCAGGAGGGGGCTAGCCAGGCAGGCTTCGCGGAAATATAATAATACCACTAATAATATTAATGAATTAATAATGATACTGATAATATAATTCTTACGCGAAGCTCTACCACCAACCAGAGTGGCTTCTGTCGCCTGCTACGACACCCTTTTCTACCAGCATGGGGTTGGGGGGAGTATTCTAGGCTGCCCCAATACGGCCAAAGTAAAGTAAAAATGAATTAAGTAAAGTTACTAAGAAGTTGAACAGACATAATGGTACTCATCTCTACCAGTGTTATATCGTAAGTTTATTTGTGTCTTAGAAAGCAGGTACTATCTTCTTTCTTGTCGTTGTACACCAGCACATGCTTAAAGCTTCATCATAGGTTATCGGGCAGTATAAGAAACTCCAAACAATGGTTACCCACTAACCATTTCTCAATTGTTTCTCCATCACTAGAGCATAGTAATAGAGCTCACTCCAAACCTTTTCAAATACGACTAATGCATCTCGTGTACGAGTCAAAATGCTTTAAAGAGAGTAAAAAAACTTGTTGTCGAATAAGTAAAAGTCAGGGTTGTTCGGACATTAGATGGCTTTGTAAAGACAGCCGAGGCGGAAATGGCTTTTCCAATTTCACGTCTCAATTAATCTCTCCCGCACGTTTGATACCTTACTGATTACTAGCGCGGGAATGACAATATTCTTTATTTTTTAATAACAAAAAAATAAGCTGAGACACCTGTGCTTTTGATTGTTCTTTGGTTGACTTTATAAATGATCTTTAAGGGGAAGTAACTCACCAGGTAAATCTGTACTGTTATTTTATTCCGTATAATACTCATGCCTGGCGAGCTACTTTTCGTTCAAAAAATCAAGCATAGTAACATCAGTAACCAAAGTACAATCAAAAGCAAACGTGTCTTCACTTAATCTTAGTACATATTTACTAAGAATACAGCCTGACCCCCCATACGTGTAAGATATTCGATTATGGGCAAACTTGATTGCATGTTGTTAGCCGATGCTTTACTAAATAGTTCATCAGATATGGCCTACAGAGAGCAACGTGGAGAGCCTTGTAATACAATATCCAACTGATATCTACCATTTACCGACTGGACTCCCTGTAACAATCAGAGCAACATAACAAGCTAAATTGACTCCAATTCAAAGGCATAAAGCATTAAATTTATTCGAACATTGTGGATTTAGCGTACGGAAAAACGGAGTGATCACTACTTTGAACTTGTACATATAACCAATTACCTATCAAAAACTTTATGAAGAATTCATTGGTCTCCAAATGTTATAAACAGAATCACAATAATCAGCTTGTATAAATACAAGTCTTCCTGAATAAATATACTTTCCAAATTAGTTAAATTAGTAAAATCCTTTTAGTACTATCCAAAATAGATTACAAAAACATTCATGTTTCGTCCAATGCCAGGCCGTCGGAAATGGTTTTCGCAAGGGATTCTAATTTGGGCTATGTCCAAAAGTATACGCAGTTTTTCTGAAAATTCACCCGAAAATCTATTCGGAACGTTAAAAATGCATGAACAGCGCTATTTCGAAAGTTCCGGAAGACAAAATCAGTCTTGGTATGTGTTTCAGGGGCAAACACACAATACCTTTTCCAAGCATTATAGTAATTTACTTAATTTCTGCAAGGTTCCAAAGTTAACCAAACCGTGCTCTGCAAAATGTCAAATCTAGCTTATGAAATCAGAGATCAAGCAACAGACTTGCAACTTGGAGGTTCCAAAAATCGAGTAATCCGATGACCGACGTATCTGCTTTACCTTAACGTGTGAAACTCTAACAAGTATGCGGAACTGTCCTTTTATTGTAGAGACAGTAGTGTTCCGTGTTAAAAATGCAACAAAACGTGCCCGAATGAGAGTATTCATGCTTCGTAATGGGAATGAACGGTATGCCTTCCGCTTTCTGGTGACTTTGCCTCGTTCTGCTACAGCAAAAATTAGCGAGAGCAGTCCATTTGTTACAAACTGACAAAGTTAGTACGACTACTGTTAGTGAGGTGGAAATGTGCAATGTAAATTATTAATTTTTCGAATTCGCGGAATTTCGCTGTAATTACTGGGAATGATAGAATTTTTTTTAATTAAAACCATTTCTTGAAATCTATTAAACCTTAATAGAACAACTATAAGATGTACAATGACTGTCCACTAAAGTTCCATTAGCAGTCATGCAATACATAATAATATTGGTAAGTTTTGTTTCTCCCACTGGCAATTAATGTGCACCGTGAGGATTTTATAAAGTGCCATGAGAATATAAGTAAGTCTTAGTACTGTCTATTATTTATGATAAGATACGTCAAACGAACAGAATAGTCACAAAATGATAAGTTGTTACCGATGCACAAATTTGCGACCATCACCGACGTACTTATCGATTTTGACAAGAAACTTCGCAGAGCTAGGCTAGGCTAGGAAGGCAATTTAAAATACTATTGATACTGTTACATTTTCCATTGATTAGCAGGGTGCACCATCAGCTCCGGCAGTTCCGTTAAAGCTGATGGTTTCATTCTTCTCCAGTTCGGCAATGTAGCTCACATCTTCGAAATTATTTCATTTAGAAGAAGAAAGAGTCTTTTACTTCCAGATTAATAAACGACAAAAATATTTTCATTTAAATCTCAAAGAAAATCTCTATTTATCGAATAATTTAATTCCATTTCAAGTTTACTGGCCGGATATGGCAACTATTATTAATTCAAACGCAGAAGGGCAGTGAAACGACGTGGTAATCAAATCTGTGACCGCTAGCGCCAATTTGCGGTTCGTGCTTACCCTGACCTGTACTGCAACATCCCCGGATGTACAGCACATCTCCGAAATATACTGTACGTTATGGATCAACTGACGAGTGCCAATTCTGTAGCTTAGTTTCTTAATCAATCACTCACCTCTTAGTTTCATCTACAAAGTGTTTACTATCATGGTTTTCTATCTTCAGAGTTCTCACTTATTCGATGTCAATATTGTTACAAGTTGTTACAGTTTAATTATCATGCTTGTGAACAATAATTATATACCTATGCACAAGCATTAATAAGCCAACATGGTGTATTGTAATGTTATACCAAAATATATAGCAATGACAATATTACATAAAAAATTGGAAAAGAAAATAATTTTATTTCTGCGTTTTTCTGTCAGTATATTCCTAAGACGGCTGTTCCAAAAGATCATGCTGGTTGTAACTGTATGTTACTCTGAAGGATATTTTCAACGAGAGATGAGCTTAAAAATTGAGAACTTCATTTCAATTTGAAGTCTTTCACTAACGTATCAGTATTATCAACGATTACGACGAAACGCTTCATTGAAAGCAAAAGCATCACAGGTCCTATTTTAATACGAAACACGAAATAAATCTACTCCGCTAGGCGAACCGGTACAATGTTTCTGATTATAATTTTGATTATGACAATTAGTCGGCTAATTTATAAAGGTACTCAAGTAGACTAACAACGATGAACACTAACAACATAACACTAACAACAATGAACACTAACAACATAACACTAACGACGATGAACACTAACAACATAACACTAACAA
>PDGT01000035.1:750526-822464 GCA_003671415.1 Megathymus violae
CATAACACTAACAACGATGAACATCAACAACATAACACTAACAACCATGAACACCAACAACATAACACTAACAACGATGAACACTAACAACATAACACTAACAACGATGAACACCAACAACATAACACTAACAACGATGAACACTAACAACATAACACTGACAACGATGAACACCAACAACATAACACTAACAACGATGAACACCAACAACATAACACTAACAACGATGAACACTAACAACATAACACTAACAACGATGAACACCAACAACATAAAACTAACAACGATGAACACTAACAACATAACACTAACAACGATGAACACCAACAACATAACACTAACAACGATGAAGGTTGGCTACTAACCGCAATTCTAAGCCTAAACACAACTTTCTAGTCAATTTCTTTTATCTCTCCAGAGTTTGTTCCAGCTGCAACGCTTAACATGAACAATTCATCTAATTGAAGTGGGTTTTCTTGTAAAACGTACTCGACAATTGCTGTAACTCCATCCTGAAGAAAAGTGTGGGTGTGTTAGAGAAATTTCTTTTACTAACAACAGACTGTGCTGTCTGGCGGAGGTTATAAAGATTTCTCCTTAGCTTAAATAATTACAACACTTTTTAAATGGCTTTCTTATGATGGACATAACTGGAAATGAAATAGGGTTCTGTACGGTGGTGTATTAGTAGCATTGTATTAGTGACATGTAATCGTCATATTATCTATAATATCCCAGGATTCTGAAACTCATTATTCACAGCTAAACTAGATCTAGCGGTTTAGGTGGTAAACCTATTTACACGGATATCATTGCAATTTAACATCTGAATGTTAACTGACATAAAACGTGCAGCTTAAACGACTTTTTTATCTAGTGGATACGGAGAAAATCGAAGATCGAACAGACAAATCTCGACTAGAGAGCAGAAAGAAACAAAAATATTGGTACGTTAGCAAAATCATCCAACTTTTATATGGACTTTAATGGGATTGCCACCATCGTCTACCTATAAATCTACCTGTGCATACTCTCTAGGCAAGAAACAAGCAGTAACCGAAAAGTACAAACAATACTGAGTGTAGATGAACCACATCTCTGTGGTCTCTGCGTGTGACAGCACTGTGCTATGTCGTTCCTGCACGGTCATTGGATGTGAGCCAAATATCAGTTTAAACAGAATTTAATATGCCACTCCAATTTTAAGAAACGGTAATGGCGTCTCAAATCTATTAAAAAAAATTAGAATTATCTTCACTTCGAATTTTAAGCGTCACGCATATATATGAAACTGAATGAAGATTTCGGACGAATATCTTCGTTATTTTTTAAGCTATTATACAAAATGATTGATATTTCAATTTAATAATTATTATTGGTTAAAGGTTATAGCATTTGATAATTGGTTGTACGAATTAGCAGTCAGATGTATAAACCCAAATTAAACTAATCTAATTACGGTAGTAACCCGCCTTCACTTGGCGTAAAGCTACAGATAATATCGTTTGAAGCCAAGTGAAGTGTAGCCTAGTTGTAAATAACTTGCACCAACACAAAAAAAATATGCATGTTTATCAGGCGGCTCATGTTACCACATTTTATTATTATAGGTATCAGTTTCCAGACTCCATTAAATTAGAAGCATATTTAGCATAGTAAATTGCCAAACGAAGATGCGAAGAAAAAATAAAGAAATTTATGTATTAACCAGCTTGGAACGATCGTCGGATTACTGAAACTATAAAAGTGCAATAAATAAGATGCCTAGTTTTTCCGATCTGCCTATATGGTACCGAAACAGAACTTCAACTAGGAGGCTGAATCTTATACAAAACATAACGTAATGCTTACCATCCGATTAGCTACCAAAATAAAGCGGCAGAAACAAATTATTAAACCTGCAACGACTGATAAATTCGACATGTGGCGAACTACTGAGAAGAAGAGTAACGCAGTACGTAAATAAACGGAGTTAAATAATTGTATTTTACGATTCCTTCTCGTAGATTTTTAAATGTTACGATATCAAAATAACACCGCCGAAAAGGTGTCTTAGCAATCAGTTCCAAACTGCGTTCGTTTCAAACAATTTGCAAACAAAAATCTGGTTCAATTGCAAGATTATAGGCGTGGTCGAATGCTGAAATATACCGTGGGCTCGAAAAACTAATTACAAACGCGCACATTGTCACTCGCCCGCCGCGGAAGCGGTTTCCAATGATTTAGTACGTACATTTTGTAGCGGCTCAATCGTTATAGACCGGTGGCCGAAGATTCATTTAAATTATATGCAGCAGAAATGGATGGACCACTGTAGCTTTTGTTGCTAAAAGTTTTAGGTCAATCAGACTACACGCTGATTGGAATATTACGTTGGTGGTATCTTTTTGTTTGTTTTGCCTTTAACTAGCAAAATTTGTTTCATAAATTCATATGATATATGTACAATTAGCAACTAATTTCTCTGTCATAGCATCTGTGTGTGAAAATGGTATTAAGAATGTTTCAATTTTAACTATCCTTTTATTTCTTAATAGAATCAGATAGAAAAGGCGTCGCATAGCAGGATTTGCTAACGTAATGACGACCCCATAGCCCAGTTGGTAGTGACCCTGCCTGACGAGCTAGGTGTCCCGGGTTCGATTCCCGGCCTGAGCAGACATTTATGTGACAGATAAATGTTTGTTCTTGGTTCATGAATGTTTGTGATGTCATATCTGTGTATGCCCATGCCACCTGCAACACAGAGAATCCTAGTGCGCGGGTGTGAGTGTGTAAATGTTTATAATTATTATTATATATCGAATTATTAGACATACATAGTGATATTTAAAATACTTGTATATGTCCACTGACCCCTTTCTCAATAAAGACTATTTGGTCGTGTTAGTATAAGATGGGTTAAGCTAAATTAATCAGTTAGACTCAATAAAGCCTTTGTCTTGACAACACGTCTTGTACTTCACACCGCACTTGCACTGCACATCAGATGTATTTAATATACAGCCATAAGTAGTAAGTACTGTCTGCAACTGTCAGTAGGAAAATACAACGGGGTCGTTAGTTGCCGCTTCTTCTTCCGGGACCACGCATGGTAGGGATTTATTGAAGCGCTGGCGTAGTTGGTCTCGAAAAATGTTTGTAAAAACCAACGTCGAATAAATTTTATTTCATTAATTAATTCTAATAGTTTTGTTTGTGCAAAAATACGTCATTAGTACAAATAAAAAAATATATAAATTGATTCTCATTCTTAGAAATAAAACAAAAGTTTATGGTTGTCCGTGGGCTGCAATGTTCACTCGCACCAGTTCTAACACTTGTTCACTTCTTCCATTAAAAAAAAGAATAAAAAGAAAAATCAATACAGTTTTAACGAGGATTGAACTGCTATCTCTGAAAATTGTTCTGTTGAACCATTAGGAACATTCCAATGTCTCGACCAAATTCCAAATTAAGTTGAACGGATCGGACAAAGCAACATTGTTAATATCCAAAGTTTTAACTTGGTTAAGCGTCCACGTCTACGGGAATTCAAATATTCGGTAACCAAGATCCGGGAATTAACTTATTCCTTTGTGAGACCGATTTTGATGTCTAGGGTCTTTGTCTCTTTTGAAGGAACAATATCTAAGAATTCCTTCTTATTCTACTATAAAATTATTTGAAGAGAATTGAATTGTTTTTGTGCTTCAATTTGAAAACAAAACTAAAATTTTCAAATTTAAGCAGTCGAATCATTTTTGTCATTAAGCAGACGTGCCACCAGAAGCAAAACAGAAAACGGACAAGCTGCATGTTAACAAACTCTCCTGCGCTACAAGCGAAATAATTTAAAATAACACACAAAAACCACTGTCTGCATTACTCTGGGTGGTACGGAGCTGAGTGATCTCCGACTGCTTCATCTGTCCATCAGTAGGATGTACCACGGGCAAAGAAGGTTAGCTTCCAGTGACGGATCCTTTATATCCTAAATTCCTTTTTGATCAACAGATAAACTTAAGAATAAACCTGTTTGTATTATAAATAATACACGATTGTTTATAGTATGCTAAGGTTATTGACCTAATATAAAGTATTTAAAACTCTAAGAAGCATTTTCTAAGAAATTTTTGCGATTTTGTAAAACCTTGGAAACTAGTAAGTAATTTTACAAGGAACTTTTTTCGTAAAACTGTTGTATGTAAACAACTTTATGAAATTTTAATGAAGTCATAGTTCAAGGAGAGTCATTGCTTAGTGCAAAACTTATTCTGACTAGAAATCAGAATTTTAAAGGAACTTCAAGATACAGTTGTAAAATAAATGAGCAATAAAGTATATTATAGTACTGTGAAGTACTATTTTTGGGGTCCGGGAACGAAACAAACACAATTTTGTATCTCTCGCATGAACCTCCTTGCGCGAACTCCTCGGGGGTTCCAGTCGCTCACTACTGCCCCTTTTCCGTAGCGGTCAAACGGGGAACTAACTATGAAGTTGCCAGTCATCGCGTATGATAATAAGTACTACACGTTATAATATCAAAGGCATTTATTACTATGTATAGCATCTGGACCCGTAAGCCAATTGTTAGTGGCCCTGCCTACTGAGCGATTGAGCGATTGAGTTGGAGAAGACATTTATGTAACAGACAAATCGCACCTTTAGAATGAAAGTGACTTAACTCAAAATTCCTGAAATTCCAGATTTTACTATAAATTTACTTAAAAAAGCCTACTCTAAAACCCCATGGTGAAATAGAGCCCGAATTATGAGTGAGAAAGGGGAAAAGGGAAAACCTCATACATCAGTCTTTTTAAATTTACTCAAGACCATACATTTTTGAAAACTTTCTTCGTCATTTCCCATAAATTGCAATTTTTTAGTTAAGTCCCTTTCATTCTAAGAGTGCGAAATGTTTGTTCTAGGATCGTGGGTGTTTGTGATATCATATTTGTGTGTGTTCATGCCACCCGCAACACGGAATCCTAGGATAAGGATGTGAGTGTGTGAACGTTAAAAAACAATAAAACGCTTGTAGCACCTGCTATTTCAGTTAAACATAAATAATGGTTAAATCACAGACTTTTATCGCCATCATTATTTATGTAGTGTGACCTTGATTTTTATCGTTATATCAATCGTTAGCGCGTGTAAAAGGCTGCTTCAATTACGAAGAGACATCCTCACCATATAGCGCAACTAATATGTTACAGTCAAGGGTAAAACTCTGATAGCAGAGTTGGAACGCACATTTCAGCTACCATGATATTTGCATGTTCCCATAAAAAAAATATGTAAGCATAAAGTAAAACTAAAGGGGTGAAGATTGGGCACGGCTCATTTATTCAGTTTCTAAGAGGAAAATAGAACAGCCTTCCAACTCAAACAGAGATAGTTTTGGCAAATCTCTCTGATCTGTCCACGAATTTTACCACCTTAAACATTAAAATACAGCTATTTTCTGTATATACTTTGTGAGTTTCTAACAGTCATTAATGATAAGAAACTTTCGAACAGAGACCTAATTGTGTCGAAGTAAATTCACGCCTGAAACTTTTCGAATCATTTGATAACTACTGTGTTAATTTAGATCTCATCATATTAATTATATAAAGTTACAACAAATTAAATTAAGTATTGTTTAATATCGTAGAAGCCATAATAGTTAAATGTATATATAGACACTATATAAAACCTATGTCCATCCGGAAACATGTACCTTTCAAATGGTAAGATAATTTCTCAAAAAGGTTACGGCACCATATTTTCGGGAATTACCTCCGCGTACATACAAAATCACAAAGTCCGCTCTCTCTTTATAATATGTATGGACACAGACAGGAAACCTTTGACCATTTTTTTATAATACATATTAGTAACTCGCCATCGTTTCGCTTCAGAAAACCTACGCGTTACCTCTAGAAATAGCACCTTAATTTACTGTTGGCTTAATAGAATGTACATATTAAGTTCTATTACAGATTCCATGCGGATAAATCTATCATTGCCCAGGATAAAAGTATCCCAGATCTATATATTAATTTAGAACCACATTACAAGTTACTAATATGCAACAACAATTCCAAAAAAATATATTTTATACTAGCGATAACAGTACCAGGCCTACAAACATGAAATTTTCGGAAATTCAAATTCAAATTCAAAATGTTTAACAATTAAGGTATTCTATAAATACGTCGTAATCTACCTTTTCGTAAAGGTGCTTTAACATCGAGGATAGGCAAAAGATATTATAGTATAGATGAGTACATTTATGACAAGGACGCCTGGAAATAATAGTGCCGAAACCAGTTCCGCACAGGTTTAAACTTATGTAATTACCATGTGTTGTTTATAATATGTGCTGAGGAGTTTCTTTCGCCGTTTCTTCTCCTCATTGTTAAAGCACCTTTTCGAAACGGTGGTAGAAGCAAAAAAATGACGTTCATAAGTATATTCACTGAACACCTATATGATTAAATGATTTTGAATTTGAATTTGACGAAAAGGAAAAACATATGACAATTACTTGGCATATTTCTAGGCGTCCTTGTCATTTATATATTCATCTATGCCATAATAACCTTGATTTACAAGTTGTGCTTTTTACACGTCGCATAAAAGTTCCAATAGATAAATAATATATCAACTTTGGAGCCTTATTGTAAAAACTAAATCAAAGCCCCATAAAAGAACGCTGAACTTTTTGAAGGCGATAAATATGAAGACGTTACCGGATTATTCCCATTTTTTGTATAACAGTTATGTGCATAACTTATTGTGTTTGGCATGTATTTAAATTTAAACGTATTCCTTTAAATGTTTCCCGTAAAAAGTCACGTGACTTTAATCTATATATAGCTGAGTGTGTATGTGTTTATTTATTTATTTATAGCTCTAACCACTCTCTCTCTATTCTGCGATACTCTTACATCCATCCATTCATCGTCAGATGCTCGCCATACTGAAAAGGGACTAGTTAGCTTCAGTTTCTCAAATCAACTCAACAAACATCACAATTTTTCAACCCTATCCAGTCCTTGCTTAGTGATTGAATATTTTATTCAAATATTTATTATAAAATTCTTTTATCAATTTATGTATTGGTTCACTATGCCATATAATCGACTTTGGATTCAACAAATCGCCCATAGAACATTTAAAACACCTTAAGTAATTAACTCGTTTAACCACACTGAATGAATGCATCATAAACTCTCATCAATTTGCCGTCTTATTTCTACGTGACGTCACGGTTCAAATAAAAAGGGTAACTGGACGAATGAGCGAGGTAAAGGCGGAGTAACTCAAAAAAGGTTGGAACCAGACTGCTCAGCAAAAACTGTTCAAAAAAGAATATAGCTCTTTAACCCGACCATTTCTCTTGAACCCTCTCTAACCAACTACCAATTTAACCTGAAAGGAAGCCGAAGTTAAATTCGTTTGGATGAATTTGTCTAGAGTGTTTGAAAGAAACTTCCTGTGAGCACCTATTTATATGTATACCGTTTGCTTTTATATGTTTTGTGTTGAATATCGAAATGGTACAGTTTGTTTGATTAGTTTAGTATCAACCTTGTTATAGAAGTGATGATTTTTAGCTTTTTCTTAAAAGCGTTCGTGAAGTGCATGGTTGGCATCACCATTTACGAGTACCACTTGATGGCTCTGCTCTCCACGTTTGTTGCCCACTGACATAAAAATGAGTTGGTTTTATAATATACTCTCAGGTGCTATAATATCACGTTTTTAATATGAATTTAGCATTACTAGTGTTTTGACAAGAATATATTTTTAATCGTTTTAAATTGCAAAGTAATAACCACGTTCAATAAATTGCACAAATTTAGAAGTTGTAACGTAGTGAAATCCTGTAGGTAAATCTTAAATATCTTGTTATATAAAAAAATGAACAGTAGATTGACTATGAAGCCCTCGTGGCCAACGGTTGGCCTGTCGGACACAGGTGATTAAGCGAGTTTGCAGACGGAAGTGGGATGGCCTGAAAATTTCACGACCGCTTCCATACATCCCAAAGCACATTTAGTCGATAGTCCCATTACGAGTTATCCCATTATCAGACGTTAAACTAGGTCGGGCGCCATCAGATGGCATAAGACAATTTAACGCTCCGGTCTAGGCACCACACTTCTTATTAATCCGCACTGGTGTTGCATGAAGTACGCTCTAGGCTTCCTCAATTAGGAGACACGCGCCCTCCGGTGAAAATCTATTAATGTACTTGTAACACCTCATTCAAATATTACCATATATTTTCATACTCACATTGACAGTAAATATTATTAAGTGCTTTGGGGGTTTGAATGCTATCGACAATTAGATTACTTGCCACAACTCCATCAGCACAAAGATCTCTATTGTTTAGTTCCACATCATGGTTCAGTGCGGTTTTCGTAGAACCAAGGCACCCCAATCTGTGTGTACTTTAAATAAACCACCATTGTAACCAACTTGCTTCACTTTTGACTATAAGCGATTACACAGCGCCCATTACACGGCACAAGGGCATAGATAGTGTATATTTTGTTAGCAATATCGAGAATCGTAAATGTCATAATATATGGCGTAACAAACTTCTAAATATGTTAGCTAATTAAATTATATTGTTCATATCAGTCGGTGAAAATCGAATTTATGTTATAGCTCAATACACTTTTACATTTTTGTATTTTGTCATCATTTATAAAATTTAAACAGTCTCTGGGCCATAGTTTGCTTTTACGGTGGAGCAAACCTAGAATTATACTTTGTAATTAATCGAATGGATATTAGTAATTATTCGCAAAGTCCAAGAGATATTAAAAATTCAAGAGTTATTAAATTTAAAAATGTATTCGTGTTTCGTTAGAGTTTTTAAAATGTTGGCTAAGATTCTTTGTTGTTTTTTACCTGACAAAACAAAAAAATGCTTATACACTGCCCTCGCTTAAGGATGTTCTTTATAACGTTGGTGAAATTAAAATATCTCAAACAATTTCATCGTCCGCAGGTTGAATTTTAACCAGAACGCTTCGCTACTTGACTATTGTCAATTCATATATAACATATTATTATTTATTAACGATTCTTTTAACTAATTATCCTACATTTTTTACATGTTAGATTTTTATATCTCCATCACAGAATATTAATTATTATTTATTAATATTTTCTTGAACTTTAAATTGTTGATCGTTCCCAGTAAGACAAGTGCCTTACCATCCTCGGTTATACAAAAATAATTCGATAATCTTGTGATTTGATTACTGCCTTTGTGACGTCAGAGCACAATTAGCGTTTGATTCTACCGACATCGCACTGAATTAAATTACATGGGCACGGGGTGTGTTTTTTTTGCTCTATTGTCCCATGTGATATGGGGTCTTTAAAATTATTTATCATTTGTCATCTGCAAATGCACTGTGGTTTTATGCCCCTGCAATTTAATTTATGCGTAAAACTTTTCATACCATATCTATTGCAAAGTGCGTTAGGTGTGCCAGCCGTGTATATAAATTTATTTTTGACCTGTTAGGGAATAGGAAAACGAAATAATCAACTTTTTGCGTAGAACAAGTTTAAACTTTTTCATCTCGCGTGATCCATATTTTGAAGTGCAAATATTTTATTACTTTTGACATTGAAAGAAAGAATCGTGATTAAACATCTATTACTCCAATTTTTTTTCCGATTGTAAATGATTTGTCACTGACTTAACTAGCATGGGTGAGTCACAATGATAATCCTTCTCATTCTACGATTCAAATCGAGCAACAGATTAGATATGGATTGTAAACATGATGAAGTTAAATACACCAAACAAACAATCAGTCAAACAGACGCAGCCGAAACTGAAATATAAGTAAATCCTCTGTATATAATAATAGGCATCAATTCTGCAGTCGAATCTTACAAATTATATTCTAGTTACAACATCTTTATTGAACATCCCCACGATACATCGGGCAATATCGCCAATTTGCATTGCTTAGCTGTGTGGCGTACCTGTTATTGGATTCTCAACAGAACTGATCTCTAGTTGACGGGAGCATGAACCTCAAACACGATTTAGCAATCAATAAATATATTATCGGACTAAGTTTGTGTTAATATCATATTTAATTAAATAAAAGAAACGAAAAAAGATTTTGTTATAATGAAACAAAACCAAACCTGTAGCTTCTTTAGCATCAGTTATTCACATTCAACAAAATATGTCATTCGCAAAGTCTCATTCGGGAAATTTATGTGCCACGAGTTAAACGCAAGCCAAACGGCTTTTATGAGGCTAGGTTAAACAAACCTAATTGTAATAAATAGACAGCTTAACATTGGTTAACTTCTATCTATTGAATCTCATCTCCTCTTCACGCTGATAGATCAATATTAAATCATACAAATACAAATAAATATAAAATTATGTAATAAAACTAAATGATAGATGCTAAAATAAAGATGCGATTGGTTGAAAAATAACACCTATTGTATGGCCATATTATATATATTTAACCATATAAATGTGATAAAATAAATTTGAATAAATATTTTTTTAATTTTTTTATATTTATACGCAAAAATAAACCGTTTTGACATTTGGCATCTTTCACGTTTATTTAAACGATCCCAGAAAGTTCTATTAATTATTAATACGTAAACAGAAACCTATGTACCTCTTTTTCTCTTCTATTTGTCAATCCTTTTTTATGTTTTGAATAAAAAATCATTTGAAAACAGAACGCTATCGATTAAGGTAAAATTTCTACCGCTAGGCAAAAACTATTTTAAGTAAAGTATTCATTGTTTTCGTTCATAGGGTGGTTTGTGCTACTATATGTAAGACTTAAAAATCTTTTAGTTATTATTAAAGTATTGATACTTTAATTTATATTCAGTTTTATCTCACTCACATGCTTTTAATCAAGCGTGCTACATGTATGGTCAGTATAGTAAAGACGCACTTTAGCATGTATTAATTGTTAATTTAATAGTAATGTCAACAACTAAGAAATGTCAAATTTTCTTTAACGTTTGAAATTTATGTTTTATGATTCTGATGAATTAACTATTACTACAACTTCTTGCATTACGTAACTTCTCACAAGTCTAGAGTTCACTCTATGCCAAAAGGGTCCTCATTTAATTCACTCATATTGGTTACGACCCAGCATATTCCCAAACTGATCCTGTCATTTATGACGTCATTTATTTGTGAATCTAACCTACCATTCCTAGAAATCCAGTATAATTTGCACCGTAACACCAACTAAATACAATCACTATTAGAATAATCATTGGAAGCACTTAAAACCAGACGTGCATTGCTTCTCATTCAATTGGTGACATGTTGCTTTCATTGTCATATGAATTGCGACTTTGTAAATTCTAAATAGAGCTTAAAATTTAATGGAATTATAGCGTTTAACTGAGATTTGGGGCTGGTGAATGAGTAGCAAGCTAGACTTTATAACACGTATTGTCCTGGAGAATAATCGCGTCATACTCGTACGGTCGCCCACTTATTGTGACTCGCACATTGCGCAAACAGATGTAGGTATCACAATACAGCGTGTTATGCTTAAGGATCCAATTGGTGCACGTCACACTCTCGGTCAAATATTTTTATAAAATTACTTTCTGGGCATTTTGTGTGGATATTCAACAATATTCTTGCTGCTCTTTTACCTCTCATTGGGAACTTGTGAAATTTGAAGAGTGGTGGGCTTATTAGGCTTATTGATATTAGGCTTTGTAACCTCCTATGTGATTCCGATGGTACTCTAGCATAATGGTAAGATTATAAACATTACTTACTTACAACTACCTATTTAATTAAACTGAAAAGTATTTTAATAACAGTTTCAAAATTAGAAGTAGAAAGTAGCGAGCCCATTAGGTACATCTTCATTACATTAATAGAGAATCGTTTTACACCCGAACATTGCCGAATTGCTCTCGTTCAGTAACCCGACTCAATAAACAGCTCTCTTCCTGCGGTTTAGCGAACAGAAGATAACAATCTGCCGTGCCGTGAGCGCCACAAATCGGTGCGCTGATTGGATTACCAACGATTAATCTCGAGCATGATATTATAAAATCGTAATTGAGACGGGAACACTGGTCGAGCTTTTGTAAAGGTTGAGAGAACCACCACGAAATCAGTCATAAGTCTTTCGCTCTATATTTTGAAAAATATCTCTCTCTGTAAAATATCTGAAAGGGACGACGACAGTAGACCATCATGCAGGTTTTTAAAGATGTACGTTCTAAGTACTAGATAACCTCTTTGGTAAAGTCTAATCAAATTATTTTCAAAGACACCTGATTTTACCAAAACCTTTTTAGTTACCAGTGATCCTGACTGAAGAACGAAAATTTTCAGATTAAAATTTCAGCCAAGGCAAATGTGATATATGAGATCCATATAGGACTCACTTGTTTACTGTTTGTAACTTCATAATTTTATCTGTACCAAAGAATAAGGACAGGGTACTTTTCGATTGGACTACGGGAACGATTCTCGTTAAGGTCCAAATCAAGGTAAAGATTTAAGTTTGACCGTCGCATAAGATCGAACCCGGCTTGCTGGGAAACTAATTTCAAACGTCATTCTGCACGACTGCCATTTATAATTCCGTCATTATCATACGCAACTATTCTGCATAATTTGATTTAATTTCAAATGTTGCTTTATTGAATGCAACGCGGTTTATTATAATGAAGCGGTTTAGGGCCCTTGCGGCCGGATTAGCGAATCATTACCATACATTGCATTAGATACGTGTGTTATACTTATATTTGTTTCAGCATTAAAAGGATAAAGTACACGTAGCTTTTCGAATAGTCATTATAGCTAATAATAAGGCACAGAACACACATATAATCATTTTTGTGTTTGTTGATGTGATTTCTGAAAGAATTGGTCGTTTGATAGTGACACAACATAATTATTTTTAGAAAAAGATGGCGTATTTCATATAGAAATAATTTAGTTTTTTTTTGGTAAAAAGGCGACCAACGAGCAGACGAGAAGATGGTTAGTCGTCACCGTCGCCTATGGACATCAACAAGACCAAAGGCATCAGTGATGCGTTGTCAGCCAGGAAATGAGAAGAAGGTAAGAAATAATGTACTGGCTAGCAAGCCCCCAGCCGGAACACAACGAATCGTTTGGCGGCTGACTCAAGCAGGCTTCACGGAAAGATAATAATATCAGTAATAATATAATCCTTACGCGAAGCCCTATCATCAAGCAGGCTAGCTTCTGTTACCTCTTACGACACCCTTTTCTACCAGCATGGAATTAGGGGGAGTATTCTAGGTCGCCCCAATACGGCCAACATTATAAGGCGTAAGTTGACTTTTTACGGCTGTGTAAATATATTGCTGCATTGTATCTGTCATACCAACGATTATTTATCTAATTATTCATGTAGGTACATACATATTTTGCCAAAATAACAGTAACGATTATAAAAATGTTCAAAGGTACCTACTGCTTATTTTTTATCTTATATTTTATTTCTTTATTATTTTTAAAACGAGCATTACTAATGGGATACTATCCCCAAATGTCAGCTTTGTACTCTGTACAAATTATTTCAGAATCGATGTTTTCAGAATTTCAATCGGACGTAATGAAAATCTTCTGAACCATGAAGAATCGTATAATTTTTTTTCAACTTGTGATCACTAAATATAACACTGCTTAAGTTAAGTTACAAATGGAGATATTAAGCTTATCAGAGTAGCCCCTCGGATCTCAATGGTTCTTTGGCTTGAAACCGTACCCTTCAGAAGGTCCACGGCAGCTATATAAAATACTGAGCACGATAAAGCTCTAGGCTAAAGCTAACAAAACAACCGCGGGGGATTATCGGGATCCATCCGCTTACGTCATAAAAACAACGGGCGGCTTCTAACCGTATTACAAGCTAATTTGTTTTAGCGTATTATATTGAGCTTTATTTTTTGATGAAAATGTAATCTACTTTACAAGCTGATGATTGATAGCCTTGACCGCAGAGCGAGAGGTCCTGAGTTCTGTTTTCACATTTGTGTTTTATTTGAGAGATCAGCATTTCTTTTTCGTAGTTTTAAATTTTCTCTAGCCGACAAATGGACAAGCGGGCAAATACACAATATATCACAATCTTATTCGAATTGGTGTCAAACCCGTTTCTAACAATTGGAAGTTCCTCTTCCTTATTATACACAACGATCACCATAATTCATATTTATTAATGGACACGACATGGACCCATACAGTAATGCATCGCAAGGTAAATTTGACTGAAGAACAACTATTTACCGATCACATAATTACGATTTGTGTTGTTTTCCTGAAATAGAGTCATCGATACAAACTATATTATTGCTAAGATTATAGTCCACATAATGTTCTACCTTAGTACAGACTAGCAAACTTCATACACGTTTGAGAATATAACGGAAAACTGTCAAGTATGCAGGTTTCCTCGCGGTGTTTTCCGTCATCAAATTAAAATTCAAAATCATTTAATCATATAGGCATTCTGTAAATACACATATGAACGTCATTTTTTGCTTCTACCGTCGTTTCGAAATGGTGCTTTAACAATGAGGAGAAGAAACGGCGAAATAACTCCTCAGCACACCTTTAAACAACACATGGTAATTACAAAAGTTTAAACCTGTACGGAACTGATTTCGACACTATTATTTCCAGGCGTCCTTGTCATTAATGTACTCATCTATACTATAATATCCTTTTGCCTATAAGTTGTGTTTTAATGCGACGCTTAAAAGTTCCAATGGGTAACTCGCGTAACGACTTAGGAATCTTATTGTAAATTCTAATCTTATTCTACAAATTATATGTATATTCATTCGTACTGTATAAAAGCAGTAAACATGGTAATAGTATCAGCAAACTAAACAAAGGTTCAGCAAAATACGACAGATAAGAAATATACTACTAAAATAATATACTGAATATAACTAGCAGAGGAACTTTCAAATGAAGTGTTTGACGAGAAGCGTCTTCAGAGAAGTTTGCACACAACATTCCTATTTGTCCGGCGAAACAATGTCGCCCGACTTGAAATTCTAGAAACCTAGTTCTGGTAACCTAGATCCAGGACTTAGATTAAAGTACCTACTGTTTCACGTGTCACAAAAAGTTCGACGCTGTGAAGATAGAACAGGTAACTTGCTACTTGGAGAACTTCAATTCAATTTTAAATTAAGCTTCTCTCAAGTTAAACGATCTATTAGTCATCCTCTTAAAGTACGTGTGTCTCTCCGAAATTAAGAAAAGATTGAGCAGAGAGACCATATAAAACATTTACTAGCTGGACGTCTTATCTGCTGTTGCTATGTTAAATATGAGGATCACAAGAAAAACTTAAATGTCATCTTAGCGCAAAGTTACGGCTGATCGTTTTCATTTCATAAGCACTTTCGGGCTTCGCTGAATACAATAAGCAGTCGATCTCGATTTTCATCTATACTATAACAAATACCCTACAGACATACAATTACACACACAACCTCCCACACACACGCGTGTGCACACGAGCACGCGGATATACATAAAACTTAATTTACTATTATAATAAGTATAGGTATCGATTTATTTATAATAGGATTATCATTGAATTATTTTACAGGAATTAGGAAGGATCTGAAGCTCACGCTTTTCTGGGAGCCAGAGTTCTACATATAAATATGGAACTTTAATTATAGCCAATAAAGTTTAATATAAGTGAACCTCGAGTTTACAACGTTATCTCAGAAACTGTCTGTTACATTTTTTACCTAAACAATGGGACTGTTAATTTTGGATTTGCCATCGCACAAGAGTAACACGACCGCCCAACATTAAAATACTCGTAGAACCGTATCAAAGCTAATACTTTTTCATTGAATATAATATTAAATCTAATTCTCCAATACGGATCCTGCACCATACTGCTCATAGAACCAAAGTGGATTATATCACACGGGTCAGCCAACGACCCCGTGGCCTGCGTTGACCTGCTGATGGATTAAAGTCACCTTTTTATGTCATTATTACTTTACCGTTGTAAGCTAGCAGGCACAAATTGAATAATGTAGTCGTTGACGATATTAATACCAAGTTGTATAAATCTTCATTATTTCATTGGTATTCCCGGTAATTTGGATACATTTAGTTGAGATCTGGTTCACACAATGGAGTGTGATTGATTGTTCGGGAGCCACTTCCGTCTCCGGTGAAAGTATGAATAAATATAACTATCAGAACAAATTTATTTCATTAGCGATTGGATTCATTATAACGTTTATGGAGTAAGAAACAAATTTTACCTCGTTTCTCTCTCCTTTTTTATTTCTATCATCATAAGATAAATAAAATCTCACCGATATGTTCTATAAAATAGCTTGCATAAATTTTAATTTATTAACAATATTGCAGGCTATTAACATTTATATAATGAAAACCGTCAAGCAAGCAGATCAGTCCCTTGAGTGTAAGTGATCGCGATCGCTTATGAACATTCATAAAATTGGGAATGTTACAAACGTATCGCCGGCCTATAGACCAGCGGTCGAAGCACTCTTTTTGCTGATTTTCGACAGTTATAAGTAGTTAAAATTCGCACCTAAAAATGAAGATGATGTCAGGCAATCATATAAAGAAACCTTAACAAAAAACCTTACTGAGCTCTAGTACGGAACCTCAAAAATATGCCTGTAATTTATAATGTAAGAAAGATTAGAAAAATACGTATTTCTTAACTTAATTATTTCTCTTGGAAATTATATTGATTGAAAATTGGAGTAGTTTGAAATATTTCTTTAAAAGGGAGCCCCTACTCATAAAATATTCAAAGTAACACAGAAACGCTTTCGGCTAGCCAGCGGAATGTTCCCACAGTTTACTATACGTGGTTAGTACATCGAATTAATTTCGTATCGCACTCCGACAGGGAAATGTTTAGGCACATATGTAGTAAAGTCGATGGTTTATTAATAAGCAAAGGAAATAAGAAGCGACAGAAGCCAGCCTGCTTGGTGGTAGGGCTTCGCGTAAGGATTACAATTTCAGTATTATTATTAAGTCATTAATATTTTTACTGATATTATTATCCTTCGGTGAAGCTTGCCTGGCTAGCTATCATCCTCCTACTTGAGTTCTTACCTTCTTCTCATTTCCTGGCCGACAACGCAACAGTGATACGTTTGGTCTTACTGATGTCCATGGACTACGGTGACCACTTACCATCAGGTGGCTCGTTTGTCGACTATTAACAAGTCTGCCAACCCGCACTCGGTCAGCGTGGCGGACCGTGACCCCAACCCCTCTCATTATGAAAAGAGATCAGAGGCCTTTTATGATTTTTTCTTTACCCAAACCAGCGTTAAACAATTTCTAAAAGGCACGTAATTAAGAATCTGTCTCAGATGAATCATACAGAGATTCTGAACAAATTAGAAAATGTTGTAATTACTTCAGTTATTGCGGGATTCCAACGCGCATTATCGGCAAGCTGAATCTTAAACCGCTGTTTATCCCAACGATTAAAGCAAAATAAAACAGAGAGACAAAAGTTTCGGCCACAATAATAAATTATGTTTAATGTAAAAACCGAAGTGTCCTGATTACATTCCGATACCTCGTTAATCTAAGCTTGATCTGTAGATAATATTATTGCGGCACCGACATTTTCTGGAAAACATAATTTCATACCTGTTTTGGGTTCCGTATACTATACTTATTATATAACTCACACATACACACACACACACATATATATATACGAAAATTAAAAACTAAGAAATTTTAATAGGTTTCGATTGCTATATTGGAGAGCCGGCTTGGGCGGGGTTGATAACCTATAAGACATGAATTCAGTTTTTTTAAATTTCAAACATTTTCATGTAAGCAAACAAAATACATTCGTAGCTCATGATGAACACTTTCATTTGATTGTTCACTTAAATCCCTTGAAAATTGTATAACTTGGTAATTTTCTCCCTAAAATCAAAAATGGTTTATCTACGCTAAAAGTATATTATAAGGTTCAGTTTTTTTCAAGATAGAGATCGCTTCTTAAAGATAAGTCTTACGTAGAGACGCACGAGCACTTATATTATTTGTAATATACTGAACTTTTAAAAGGATGCTTTCGAAACGAGGACTTTGCCAATTATCTTCGTAACAAAAGTCTCAACTCGAGGCTTGCAGTCTATAGTCCTGTTTCCGTCTTCTTTATTCTTTAAAGCGATCTCGGAACAGAGCACTGGCATTTGCCATCAGTACAATGTCATACTTATTTTAACTAATATTGTTAATTGATGACACTTCTAGGTTTCATAAATTACTTTTATATGAAGAACTACACTTTTTTTAATGTACTTGCAAGGTTTTTTCTATAATTTTCATAATAAAAACAGATTATAATGAAAACATTTGAAATAAATATGAGAACTAAGTCAAATACATAAAAAAACGCTAGTTCTATGACACTAAATCTGTAACATTTGATAGAACTTTTAGGTTCACATTCATATCGATTCATTATGAAAAAAAAAATGAAAAATGTTTATTCGTAGTGTAAATGTCGCAGCTGAACATAATACAATACACAAAAAACAGAGAAAAGAAAACACGATAACGTTACACCCTAAATATATGCTAAACTAAACCTAAATACATCATGACATGTCCGTGCTGCGGCGTAACGAGCTACGAATGGGCCCAGCCTCAGCTTAAGCCGCGCGTGAGCACAGCGCTGATATTTCAGTCTCGGCCCTGCCTTCCGTGACGGAAGCCCGGTCAGTCGTTATAGGTTAAATTATTTTTCTCAATAAAATTAAATTACTCCTAATTTACTGACTGTCAAGTATTCGGAATAAGTGTGTACATGAATAAAACGTTTGTTTAGTTAATGAGAGTAAAAAGTATGAAGAAAGAAATGAATTAAAAGGACATATTGGACGCGACACGTATTTTACCTACAGACCGGCCACAGAGCTAATGGGTTTACATATATTCGCCGCCATACCTGCCGGTCGGAAACACAGTGGTAAGTAGTTGAAGTGCAGTATTATTATTGATAATATTTACTAGGTTTAAAATTATTTATAACAAATCAATAACATAATTATATTTTAATAAAAATTCTACAAAGCATTTCAATTATTAATAAATAAAGTCTGGAGACTTGCTTTTTGCTCTTCAAGAAGCAATAATTTATACCTAGATCTGAATGTGTTTATTGTTTTCAGACTGCGAAGAGGAGGTGGCAGATTATTCCATATCTTCGTGGCACTGTACTGGCATCACACATAGAAACGATAAATGCGCATCACATTTAGTTCACGATTCATTTACCTTAAAGGGTAAGGTAGCTTCGCCTAGAAAGATAAAACTTCTACAGTTGGTCTTGATTGTGGTATATGTTATAATTGGACGACCCCCTAGCCCAGATGGTAATGAACCTGCCTGCCGAGTGAAGAATGCTGAGTTCGAATTCAGACTGGGACAGGCATTTATGTAAGAAATAACTCTTTGCGGTCGAGTTATGGGTGTTTGTAATGTCAAATTTCTGAACACCAAAGTTGTGTACACAAATAGACGTACGTCAATGCTACCCATACCATGGGGAATCTTACTTAGTTTCCTGTTTATCTTTAATTATATTTTTATTGTTATTCCTAATAAAGTACCTATAACGATAATTCGAATAAGTTTATGAAATTAAAAATTTGATTACCTTCTCGAGATTTCATTATCCTGTAGTGGTAGTACAATCTTTTTATGAGAACTGGTCAAAAAGCAACATTTTAGATACAAAATTATTAAACAACTGACGAATAACGTGGCACATTACCTCTTTATAAAGTGAGTGAAGTAAAAACACCACAAAAAGCAACTTATAGTTTAGTAGGAATGCGGCTTATCTACAGCGTAAGCCGGCATTGATCGCGTCTTACGGAGGAAATTGCAATCTTGTTTGCATCTTCCGATGGTAAAGACACGTAAGATGGTAAATTCACGCATCTTAACATATATAAGAGAAAGACTTTAATAAAGAAAGCCGTAAATAGATTTATGTTACTGAAACATTAAATTACACACAAAACTTAACAAAAACATATTTTTATAAAATAAACATATATTAACAGCCGACAAAGGAACAGACAAAGCACCTAATAGTAAATGGTAATTGTAGCCCATGACCATTTAAAACACTAAAGGCATCGCTGACATGTTTTCAACCAAGAGGAAAACGGGAACCCTCTTGTCAACTGGCTTCATGTCACTGAAATCGAAACACATTAAGCTGAATGCTATAAAACCAACGACCAACAGCAAAGAGACCTGGAACCTGTACCGCGTCCATCCAGATGGATACCCACAAACAGTGGACGTTGATATGGATTCCAAGATGGATGGATACCCAATACCCAAGAATAAATAAAATTTAATCGGTATTAGCGACAAATTCATCATCATTACAGTATTTACAATGTAAGAGGTAAAGGCCATAGCTAGCCAAGCGCAGATTGGCAGTAAGGTCATATATACATATAACTCTAAAAAATAAGTGCAGCTGGATGCGAACTCGGGCCATTGCTTTGGAGATCGATGTTTAAATCACTGTACTATGACTGCCATCTATTTACAACGTCTGTATAGTGTTTGCTAATAGTCATAATTGATGAAATAAATTCTTCTTTCGAGTTTGCTTTGTAAATATAAAATACAGTTCTGTGATGTCTATCTGATTTCAATCTAGGTGCCTTGCTTAATTTTTCTGCATATGACATTTCCAATTTATTAAAAAGCCTGTGCACAAAATTAATTCATAAGTAATGCAACGAAATAGGCCCAAAGAACGAAAAGCTTTATACAAACATGTTTGCAGCGCCATATGGGTCGCCGCCGCCCGCTGGGCTGTTACAATCAAGTGTTTGGGTCCAAATAATGAGCGTACACGGAATTGTTGGAAGATTTTTCACCTTGAAATTGATTTTACTTTGGCGACATATGAGTATCAGGTCGTTATGAGTGTCCTTTGCAATATCTAAAACTGAAACATATCATTGACTGTTTTTAATTTTCTTGTTCTATCATAGCAAAGTAAATAGTAACATGGAACGATTAGAAGCGTTTTGGAACGGTTACTGCAGAAAAGTGTTGTTATTTTATTAGTGTTTCAGATAATATTTCATTAGTTGTGTTTTAATGTGATTCGCCTCGGGGATAACCACTAACTTGTATGCGTTTTGTCCTGTGAAGCATGTTTTGTTTCAGTGTTGGCGCAAGCAATATTTGCGAAAGTACCGACACAGCACAGTCCTCAGAAGTAACTGTAATCTGAGACAATTTATAGTAAAAGTGACCCACCCTGACATAATATGTTACCTAAGTCCATCCAAAATAACTTATGTTTCATAAATATGGTAAAAGTATTTTTCTAATGGCTGGCGAGACGTTGGCACTGCAGTTCTCTCTAACTTCTTATAACTATTTTGGCTGAATATTCGTTTGTATACCACTTAACAATTATGCAAACATTATTGTAGCTATCACATAAGTAAGAGTTTGCTTAAAAAGTTTCTCCGCTACGCCTTCGTAACTTAGACAGTAACGAAATGGATTATTCAATTGCTAAAGCAGTTTTTGCAGGCACTAGGCTGTGTTCATACTGGCACTACTAGTCTTTAAGTGTCACGGGCTCACTCAGTCCCCGCTAGTGGCTTTGTTTACGATCAACGAAAATTGGCGTTTGAATCAAACAACATTCTCTTATGCCCCGGTTTCGGCTTTCGTACTAACGCAACCATATACATAGGTTGTTTTTTAAGAAACAATTTTATGAAGCTCCGAAAACCCGTTCAACTTTCTGCTCACGATATCTTTTATCATTTTTCCAATTAACAAAGAAATACATAATATCTACGTCAATCATCTACTCTATATATTTTTGTTCCGAAATTTATTATTATGTGCAATCTGTGGAAGAGTATATTCTAAGAAATTCTCGGACGGATATAATAAAATTTTATTTAAATATGCGTAAAAAGTTATCCTTTAAGTCCTCTCAACTCCAGCAGTTGACTTAGTAGCTTTTCTAGTATTGCCTATTTTCATAAACGAGTGATCACTTCAATTCAATTATTTAACTAATCCTACGTCTTCTAGATGCCTTATTAATTTTGAATTTCGCATGAATATTGCGATAATAATATTACGACCTGATATTGTTAACAGGATCATTTAATCATAATTCAAAAATGTCAAATTTTACCCTGGTAAAATAGCGTGTTTAATTTTTAAATTAAAAATATGCATACTAAAAGTTTAAAACGATCACCATAATTCATATTTATTAATGGACACGACATGGACCCATACAGTAATGCATCGCAAGGTAAATTTGACTGAAGAACAACTATTTACCGATCACATAATTACGATTTGTGTTGTTTTCCTGAAATAGAGTCATCATTACAAATTATATTATTGCTAAGATTATAGTCCACATAATGTTCTGGCTTAGTACAGACGAGCAAACTTCATACACGTTTGAGAACATAACGGAAAACTGTCAAGTATGCAGGTTTCCTCGCGATGTTTTCCGTCATCAAATTAAAATTCAAAATCATTTAATCATATAGGTATTCTGTAAATACACTTATGCACGTCACTTTTTGCTTCCACTACCGTTTCGAAATGGTGCTTTAACATTGAGGAGAAGAAACGGCGAAAGAAACTCCTCAGCACATCTTTTAAACAACACTTGATAATTACAAATGTTTAAACCTGTGCGGAACTGGTTTCGACACTAATATTTCCAGGCATCCTTTTCATTAACGTACTCAGCTATAGTATAATATCCTTTGCCTATAAATTGTGTTTTAATGCGTCGCTTAATAGTTCCAATGGGCAACGCGCATATCAATTTAGGAATCTTATTGTAAAAACGAACTTCAAGCCCCATAAAAGAACTGAACCTTTCGAAGACGATATGAAGATGTAACCAAATTATGCCTATTTCTTGTTTCATGATTGTGTGTTTTACTTTTCTTCATGTACAAATGAAATTATTTTTAATAAATACTAAATTACTATAAATATATTTACTGGCTACGGTGAGTACACCTATTTCTTTAAATTTTTCCCTTAATAACTCACGTGAGTTTAACGTGTATATAACTCTGATTGCTTTTTTCTATTATTATATTCAATCAATGTCCGCTGATTTACCCCACATTAGGATACCGTAAGACATAAGACTATGAAATCTAGCTGTCTCTACATCAGCAATCAGTCTTATCTTCCTAATGGCGTAAACAGACCTACTGAGTTTAGCTGCGATAACCGACATATGGGCTCTCCACTCACGCTTACTATCTAAGGTGACACCTAAAGAAACTTGTTCCATAATCAGTGTTTCATTATTTAATTTAAGGATTTTGCTTACCTTCACCACATTTGGTAGTGCAAATTCTATACACTTCGTTTTTTAAGCATTTAAAACTAAATTGTTTACGGTAAACCAATGGGATACAAGGGACAAAGCACTGTTTACATCGTCAAAATTTAATTTATTTCTTTTAGACTTAAATATTAGAGATGTGTCATGAGCAAAAAGTACAATGTCCGCATGTTTGCTAATAAATTACGGCAAATCGTTAATATAAACCAGAAAAAGGAACGGACCTAGAATAGAGCCCTGTGGTACACTCATTACAATTGATGATCTCGATGATTTAGTATCATTTACACTAACACATTGAATACTACCCTTCAAATAGGACGCAATCAAATTGAGAGCATTGTACTTGACGCCGTAGTGACTAAGCTTAAGAAGTAATGTTTCGTGCTCAACGCAATCGTAGCAAGTGATGATCCGTTTATAATGTGCATATTATAAACGGAATTCATTTGAAAAATTGAAGAAGGGGGCAGAATATGTTCACGAGTCTCCCGTGTGAAAGACTGATCATTTAACTAAGACTTCCTCTGCTGTCACCGAATAATTTGTTGATAAATCTTGCTAAAGGTTTTGAGGATTATACTTGCTCATCGAGTGATACATCAAACTTATTTATTTGGCAAATCCAACAACTTACAATAAGCTACTTTGCCAAAGCTTCGGTATACGATTCTCTTCAGTGCAAACATTTTTACGTTATTGTATACACATATGCCGATAAATTGGATTATGCCTGTCTGTCTGTCTGAGGGTGCGAGCTAACGAACGCGGTAATATTGTCAGGGCTGATTAAATTTAAACCAAATAATGTAAGAGGGGAACGTCGAACAAAGTGCAAGGTTTGAATATCGTGGGGTAAAGTTGAGCCAATTTAGATTTTTTATATATGTACGAGTAGTATCTTCGAGAAGCATAAGTTAAAAATCTACTTCGCATAAGAAAATATCCCATGTATTTGGGTTCAGTTTCCAGTTTTTAATATGAATATTACGAGAAAGAAATCAAACAAAAAAAATCAATTATCACAGAAAGCAGAAATACTAAAGGACACGAACTGTACTGCAACTCAAATTATTGCAACGCTACGAAAACTTATCAATCAATATTAAATTAAAAAAAATCGTTAAGTAAATATTATTTATTTCGCAATTAATTATGAATTTATTTTGAAGTCCGTAGCAAATGTTCTACTAAATTCTAAAACGAAACGTTTTGGATATAACGGAACTTTCGAGAATTTTAAAAAATATTTATATACACTTATGAATATTGAATTTTATTCAGGAAACATAGTAACTGAATAAAAAATCACGAACTTACGTATCATAAAATACAAATTTGAATAGCTACAAAGGCATCAAAATGGCCACTAAGCAATTTCTACATAGTCCGAATTTTCTTTAATCCAAATTGAATCTCCTCAAATCCGATAAAGATATTTCAGCAAAATTTGCCAACAGCCGAGTCCAATTAGAAAGGCTGTTTTTTAATTACTTAATGATATGAAATCAAAGTGGATGTCGGATCGGCAGCGACCACCAAGTTTGAGCGCTTTGAAAAATATTAAAGGGCAAAAGGCTCTTTGAGAAACTGTTAGGCGACGGCGTAAGGGACAAACTTTCACTTTCGCCGATGAAGCCGGATCTTTACGTGGCTCAATTAATTAATGAATTATTGCTTGACTAAATTTTCGTGAGTTATTCAAGAAGATAAGTTTATAATATCACTTTTAAATCTACCAATTTGCATATTTTGCCTACGGCTTCATTTAATTCAACTTCAGTTTCCATGAGCAGTTTTATTTCAACTAGACGTTTAAAATATTTTTGAAAGTTTTTTGTTTAGTTAACGATAGATTAGATTATAAATTATTATGTTATTTTTTATGTAAGGTTACAATTCTTCCGTAAGTTTTAAAAGCTTCTTAACTAAATTCTAAATAATAAGTTTAGGATTTGTAATACGTTTATTTGTTTTCTTCTAGAGTTCTCTGTAAGTTTAAGTTCTAAATTTGATTTCACATCTGCTAATTTGGCCAAAGTAAGGTTGTGCTATGCAGTTTGTTATATCAGTTGGTAGTGACCCTGCCTGCCGAGCGAGGGGTCCCGGGTTCGATTCCTGGCCGAGGCAGATATTTATGTGACAGAGAAATGTTTTTTCTCGGGTCATGGGTGTTTGTAATGTCATATTTGTGTATGTCCATGCTACCCGCAAGACAGGGTATCCTAGTGCGGGGGTGTGAGTGTGTAAACGTTTATTATTTATTTATTTAGTTATTTGTTATTCGAAGTACTTTACAAACACTTTTCAAACTACGCCATCGATTCAACAAATCCCTACCGCGAGTGGCCCCGAAAGAAGAAAAGCGGCAAGAAACAGCCTAGGAATTTTTTTTTTCCTACTTAAAATTACAGAAAGCACTTATGGCTACATATTAAGCTCATGTCCATTCCATTAATGGTATTGTAAAAGGAAAAGGATGAAGCGTTAAATTTCCGTCTTCTAGAATAGTAATTTTGCACATACGCCTTTGATCACCATGAAACAGTTGGTGGCTAGAAAAATTTCGGACATTTCGGCCTCAAATAAATAATTGAACATTAAAAAACTAAAAACTCCACATATAAAACACTAATATACATAGATATCATATATAGTTATTAATCTAACAACTTGATGAAATTTTTAAAGTTTCCTATTTCATAAATTAATGAACCAACTTGGATCTGAGCCTAAAACCATAAAGATATATGCAAATATAGACGATAACCATCTTAATTACCCTTCCTAATACACACAGGTCGCTTTAATCCAAAAACTTTAACCATCTCATACAAAGGTAAGTTGTCCCGACTGTCATACAGTTGGTCCTTAAGCATAATCTAGATGAATTAAGCAGAAGTACACTTTAATTTTCCAGTTACAAAGGAAATTTAAACCTTAGTTGGTATGTCTAGAGTACTATTTACATTGTCATTGATTTTTCTCAGAGCGAGAAATGAGTTGTAGTACTCGTTATGCTTGACGACAATTACAAGTAGATTTGTTATTTTTTCTTTTTTTCTAGCTTTTGCTGAACATTAATGATTGCTGTGAATTGAAGTAGCTTTGGGATGTCTGATTGTTTATTACAGATACTTTTATAACTCGCTTCTAAATGTATCAATCACAAAGAGTCAAAGGATAGAAACAATAATGAGAACGTTTATATTGGACAATGGCAAAATAAAGCCGTTGCAAAACTCGCACATTACAGTCAGAGAATAATGAAATGAGCAAAGAAGGTCTTAAATTAGAGGAAACAAGTCAAAGAAATCTAAATCTATTAAATTTAATCTTTTTGATGTAGCGGAAACTAAATCAATTCGACTTCGGATTTCGCCCTCTCCTCCTCTCGTTAAACCTCGCAAAACGACGACCAAAATTTGATGAAACCATCCTTGATAGGGTGGAGACACACTTATTATGAAATTGTTTTTATTACATGATTGAACTAAATACTAACATTTTATCAAATATGAATAAATTCTAATACTGTATTCAAACGCGTACTTAATAATATTCACGTGGTTTACTAAGCAAATAAAAAATATGTAACTAATACGAGTAGCCACATATATCTATTTAACATTGTTGAAAAATATTATATGATATTTGCAATTTTGTTATTTCTTAAAACCTGATTTATAGGACATTTAATTTGTATAAATTTAATGTATTAATATATTTTGGTTTTTAGTTCATTAATACTAACCTGATGGATTTTATATTTTTAACTATTAAGGCACACAGTACAGTTAACAAAATAAAACTTAATCAGAAAAACAATAAACAAGGGAACTACTTATCTCGTAACGAATTCTCTTGCAGCAGCCCCGCAACGGGACAATAAATTTATAGCAACATTCAGTAACACTGTACTGTAAGAGTAACAGTAGTAAGTAGTTTAAAAAAGACTAATTAAAAAATGGAATTAGTAGGCACATAATATGCTGATAATATATATATAATAATAATAATATATAATAATAAGGAATAAACGAAAGATGTGTTTCTCTGTAATCAAAAAAATATTTGATTTATAAATTTTACACTATCATATGTACATTTTACATTAAATGAAAACAAATATTTCAATAACTAAATTATAAAACTCACCTGTAATCAAAAAAAATTATATTTAAAGTTTATTTTCTTCTAATTACATATATTACAAAATACTAACTAAATAAAATCTTTTCTATTTGACGCCATGAAAAAGTAAATACATTTTCTTTACATAAAAATAACTGTAAACCTAAGAAAATACTAATAAATAATGAAATACATTTATTTTTAACATAAAATATGTGTAATCGAAGCAAACAAACTATTTCTTCTGATTCTGCTCTGAGTATATCTCGTACCTGCTCCCTCCCGTCATCGATGATTCGAATCTTCTTATCAATCCCTCTGAGAGAGTCACCGGGCCACAACACTCCAGGGAGGGGTCATGCAAATCTGTTATTAAATTTGTAGACAATCACCTTTTTATAAGAAGCAAAATGCTCGCGAAATTACTACATCCAATGTCGTTAAATTTGAGGAGCGAACTGAGGGTTGTTATTCATTAAAATATCGACAGTGATTTTATACATGTTTAGGGGATTTTTAACGTAGTTTTGTTATAAAACTATGAAAATTATGATATAGTAGATAGTTAAATAGTTGGTAATATTTTTTATTTTTATTTTGGAGTTTTCATTTTTATTTTAAGTTAAGTGGAGTGTTGAAAGTATGTGACGATATTAATAATAACAATTTGAATGTATCTTCTCGTCACTAATGAAAAATGACATCACACCTAGAATACAACAATTTCATTGATTAAATTTTAAATTTACGTTTTTTAATATATATCTGTATATAGGTATGTATGTATATGTTTGTTTATTTGTGGAAATAATGAAACGACTCCGTAAACCATGCATTTTACTCAAAGGATGTCTGATAAAGATCTCAAAGGAGATCTTAGCGATAAGACCGCTTTTTGTATAAGTCCAATTGTCTTTTAAGTTATAATTTTCTGTAAAGAATATTTTTTTTTTGTATTCACATCGAATAGAGTCAAAACAATATACAAAAAATTCACTTAAAGTAAGATAAATAGTTGGTAACGTTGCAAGCATTTTTGCATGCAGTCGCTCGCTGCAGGCTGTCGCGGCAAGGACGACGAACGATACGTCACGACGAAGTACTGGCCACGTAATGTATTTAAGTGGAAGTACACTAGGGGAAACAATATTGTTATCACAGAGATGTGTTTCGACAGAACTGCATTGTGAGATGATACCGTAAAGTTGTCATGAGGCACCTATCACATATCTAACGACAAACATAAAGATTATTTGGAGTAAGCTTATTAGTCGATTGTAACTATAATATTGCTGCCTACCATTCTAAGTACCACCACCACCACCACCTGTGGAATACTTATGCAGTTCAACACTGGGACAGTTAAAAATATTCCAAAATACATGATCAAGTTCATACTTACATAAAAGATACTTCTGTTCTTATGAAATAATATTAAAAAAAAACACGAATAATAATAATAAAATAAACGTTTACACACACACACACACCCGCACTAGGATATCCTGTCTTGCGGGTGGCGTGGACATACACAAATATGACATTACAAACAACCATGACACGAGAACAAACATTTATCTGTCACATAAATGTCTGCCCCGGCCGGGAATCGAACGCGGGACTGGCAGCTCGGCAGGCAGCGTCGCTACCAACTGGGCTGTGGGATCGGTGTACGAAATAAAAGTGTAATATTATTTTTACTTAAATTATGGTGGATCGCGCACATTTTACTTTTATTTATTAATACTTTCATTTTTTCTCTACTACACTGTTATTGCATATTAATATTTCGGTTATAAAACCATTGCAAATAAAACAACACGGTTACTAGTTTATTTGCGGATGCTCTCAGTGCATCTTAACCTTTATCTCAATCTTCGGAGCGGGAAGAAGTACCGATGGTACGAGTATCTATCGCAGTTAGCATCAGACTTTTCGTCTCAATATTTTAACGATGAAGTTGATATTCCAAAAGTTTACGCTAAAGTTATTCTTGGCTAATATTTAAAATTCAACTTTAAAATTTTGCTGTATCTTAACGTTCATCATTTAAGGAAGTATATTTGAAAGTTATTTATTGCTGAGAAGCATGCAGCAACCGGCTGATCCAAGTAGGTCGCGGCTCGATAATTTTTTTTAAATATGATATTTTGAATAATTTTTTACTTGCTTTTTATGTAGATGTAAAAACTATGAACTCTGCAAATATATGAAAACTGTGACGATAATCATAGTATTGATACTTAATTTTTACGTAATAAACGTTTTTACCTGTCGTAAAGTACTAGACAGTCCTATTTCAGGTCAATCCCACATACACACGTTTTTGGCCATATTGGGGCGGCCTAGAATACTCTCCCCAATCCCATACTGATAGAAAAGGATGTCGTAAAAGGCGACAGAAGCCAGCCTGCTTGGTGGTAGGGCTTCGCGTAAGGATTATATAATATAATATATGAAGTCATTAATTTCATTAATGGTATTATTATCTTTCCGTGATGCCTGCCTGGCTAGCTACCACCTTTCTGCTTGAGTCAACCGCCAAACGACTCGTCGTGTTCCGGCTGGGGGCTTGAGAGCCAGTACATTCTTTCTTACTTCTTCTCATTTCCTGGCCAACAACGCATCAGTCATACCTTTGGTCTTGCTGATGTCCATGGGCGACGGTGACCACTTAACATCAGGTGGCTCGTCTGATCGTTTGTCGGCTTTTAACATAAATAAAACACAACATATAAAAACTCACTGAATACCAGCCACAATTGATTTCATATCATATACATACTAGCTCAATATTATTCAAATATTGATTAAATATTTTTATTTACAATCTTTATAGCTACAGAACGACGCCTATAATATTATTTTGAATTTAAGAGTTTTGGAACGGGCAATATTAATTAATAAAAAGTGGAAAAAATGCGAGGGAATCAAACGCAATCGATTTACTGAACAGAATCGTGACGTTAGCGTTCACGAAATCGCTTCAATAAAATACGAAGGGCTGGGTGTTTTCATTTAATTCATAACTTCATTAATGATTTTCTTTTTCATTCTACACGTTGAGCGATTTTTTTTAAAAAGAGCATTTTTGTCGTACTTTTGCATACAGGCACAAGACACTACTAAATGATTTCATGTCTTTTTACAGGCTTTTAAACAGCTCAAAATTGATAATTAATTGATAAATAAGCCCTAAATATTAGCAGAACGTTCTAATCTTGTCGCGGGACACTGACGTCACTACGAATCGCGCTATAATAGCAGCGTTTAAAAGGCACAAACAATATCGCATTTCAAAAATGTAATAGAAAATAAATATTGACTTTTCTATGATGAAAATATATATTAATAGTATTATATTAACGTAAATGATTGGTAAAAAACATAAAAATCATACATACACACCATGAATCACAAAGATCCACAATCGACTGCTTAAAACTAATGATAACATTTATGATATTAATTATTACACATCCAACTACCTACCGTGACTGTCGATGGTTACCTTACAGGACTATACGATCCGGAGCCGGTCTACTTTACTGAACCATGAATCAATTGTATCAAGTGCGGCACCGCATAGCGAGCTATGCCGAATGTATGCCCAGTTGAAACTCGTTCATGAATATTCACTGGCAGGGTCTCAGACTGTGTGCTCAGCCAGGTATCGGCGTCTGGCTGTCCACATTTCACTTCGAATTCTATTGTGGCCACGATGTCTCGAAAACTATTTCACTGTCTCTTTTTCGGTGGCGTTACGTTCTGTTCTAATTGTATTTCAAGTATGATATAAGTGTAATATAGAGAATTCATTATTTTGTATCCATGACCAACCCGTGTATGGTTCATGTAAATTTATGTACGGCAGTGTCATTTTCGATACATATATTTTCGACTATTCATTAATATATAATATATGATATGTATATGTTTAAAAGTCCTGTAGATGACGCGGTTATCGCCAGAAATCTTTCTTTGTGAAGGCTTAACAACCAGTATCGACGTATTAATAATACCTAGGATCGATTGATGACTGTGTTTTGTGGCAAAGAAATGCCAATAAAACTACACATAACGGTGACCCATTCAACCTGAATGTTGTTGTTTTGATAGAACACAGCAGCATACATTTTTTTTTTTTTATCTCTTCAATTAGAATTATCACTAGCGGTCATTTTGGATTGTAAAGAGAGAAAATGAGAATAAATATTAAATTTATTATCTCCGTAATACAATCCGCTGAAACACGCTATAAATAAATATGGTAATGGAGTAATCCAGGAGTATTAGAAACAATATCGTCGGCTCGGCACCTGTCAGCCAAGTTCGCGCTCCCGACCGCCCGACCGCCCGCCTGACTTTTGGCCCACAAGGATTGGTATATCACGAGTTTGTGCAAGTTTTACTTAACCATTATATTTCATTGTTTTTTTTTTTTTGTTTTTATTGATATGGAAAGTTACTTCGTGGAAGGACCACAAGAAAACTAAGTGTCCCCGTAATAATTTAAAGGACATTTGAAATCTGCAAAACGGTACTCAGCTTGGCTAGGGAATTGAATGATGGTTTTGCCACTTTATAAATTTAAATTGAAGTCTAACACTACAGCAATTATAAGACGCGTTAATAATGAAACCGATAGTAAGTAATAAAATCGTACTAGCATGAATTTAGGACGGTTTTGTTAAGTTATGTAATGTTAGTAGGGATATTTTCCGTATTCTTTAGAAATTTTAAGACTTAGCATTTTTCTATTGGTGCTTCTAGATTGGTCGTATAACTTACTGATTACGTTCACAAATCATAATCGTTGCTCATTTTTATCAGGCATGTTTTATAACATTTGCTGAAGTCGCACACCTAAACCTTTCTTGTGAATCAAACTGTTCAAATGGTAAAAGAATCTTTCAAATAGATGTCCCGGTACCAGATATTATCTTCCGCATTCACAACACACAAACTCACAAAAATCGCACTCTCTCATTATAATATTAGTGTAATTAAAAAAATATATGTCGATAGTTCCAAAAATAGGTAAATCAACAATGGAACTAAATAATCAGTTGTCTATATTAAATTTGGATTGTTTTTTAATATTCTTATTCGCCGTCCAAAGTTACCGGCCAAAATCAGAATCAATTTGATTGCGGTATACGTCTAATAAAGACACATTGTGGATATCGTCAAATTTGAATCTGTCGGCTAGTTTTTAATTAGATGTGCCTAAATACAGTAGAGTCTAATTATTCTTTCCATCAGCACTGGCAACTGAATGGGACCTAGTCCAATATTGAAACGACTACAGCACCCACTACGTCTCCACCCTAAGTTATCCAGTTGTTTGTTTAATTCCTTAGAAGCCGTTCGGCAACGAGTTATTAATTTTAATCAACAACTCGCGGCCAAACATCCCGCCGTTGTGTGTGAGTTTACTGTCGTCAACTTTGCTCGGTTTGATTAAGATTTGATAAATGAAATTGCTGAAGTTTTACATCAGAAATAGACCTAACAAGGAGTAGACTGGCCACTTAGTGATTTGAATGTTGATGTTCTGGACAGAAGACTCGTAAATTAGTCCTGTACGCACCTGTAACTGATTCAATTATGTGCGTAACTCTTACAATGACTACGGCCTTAACGAAACTTAATCTAAGAGAAGATTCGAATTTGGAACCAACTACGGCTCCCGAACCGTTTACGTGTTTTATAGACTGGCCACTGCACCCCTGTCAACTAACGAATGATGAAGAAGTAGCAGTAAGATGGAATAGAAAGAAAACTCGACAAGAAATATTCCATGGTCTCGATGATCACGTTACTAATGTTTCCGGTCAACATTTGTTTACTCTAAGGTGTAGTACGCACGGTCCGCATGCAAGTCGGTGGACATGTATTGCAGCCACCCTGTTCGTTTAACGACTATTGATACTAACGAACTTTCTGGAATCAATGCAAGGTTGAGTATATAATATGTATTATTATTGAATCATTAGTTTTATTATTGGTGTTATTATCTTTCCATGAAGCCTACCTGGCTAGCTACCACCCTTCTACTTGAGTCAGTCGCCAAATGACTTGTCGTATTCCGGATGGAGGCTTAAGGACCAGTACTTTCTTTCTTACTTGCTTCTCATTTCCGGGCCGACAACGCATCAGTCATACCTATGGTCTCGCTGATGTCCACGGGCGATAGTGACCACTCACGATCAGGTGGCTCGTCTGCTTGTTTGTCGGTACAGATTATGCTGATACTATTAAGAAATAACATCACCCACCTCGTTTTCGGTCTTAACTTAACTTGCAGAGTATGTCGGATCACAGTTTGATACCTTAATTAAAAATCTGAACATTATTCCAAGTAGCTACTATTTGATACCATATTAAATATTTGCACAACTCGAGTAGTGGATATTTCGGTCCACAGACATATTTATGGTGTAACTTTTTGTAATGGCCTTTTATCAATATATAATTTTTTGTTAAATTAAAAAAATACACAGTAGAATTTGTAGTCATTGATTATGAAAATAAAGCACTCTATTTATACTCGTAGTCGATTTGAGATATGTAATCTTAAACAGCGTTATTATTATTATTATTATTATTATCTTATATTAAAATTCTCATTTATAACCAAACACAAAGACAGTGTGTCCTCGTCTTTACCCTGCAGATTAAGATCGATGAGGGCTTCAAACAAATAAATAGTCCTGTCTTCTGCGTGCTATTGGTAATTATACACAAATGGGATACGGGTCCCGTAATGGATTACTAGTGTATAAGATGTATAATCCAGAAATTCCTCTTCATAATTAAGTAAGAGAGTGTTATGTTTTATTAATGACATATCAGTGTGCGTGAAAGATTGCGAATATTTAAGTTTGATAACCTCAATATTGATATAGAAAAGAAAGGGCGTTACTGTTTGTTAAAGAAATATTTAGTGCGAATTATCATTCATTAAATATAACAGTGAACATTAGTGATAAGGCTTATCCATTATTAAATTATTGTATATTTGCCACACCAATAGTTTCGAATTGTTTTATTTTTTTTCCATTGCTAATAGCAAGTAGGATAGTATTTGTTGGGATCGAATATATATATTCATTTATGTTATGGTACGCATTAAGTTTGCTTCACTTTTGGGCCTACTGGAGGAATAAGTAGAGTCCTTGTTCAAACTTGTTATATAAACAACAACAAAAACATTCAATAACTACACGGGAGATGAGACGAAATGCATAATTATGACAATCTTTGATTACAAGCAGTTTTTACGGTAAAATAATGTATAAAACAAAAAAATTACAAAAACATTCTCTAAATCGGCGAATAATTGCAATTAAGTTAAATCAAAAACAGAAATGATTAAAACAATTACATTCAACGTCAAAAAATTGTGTAGCAAATAAAAGCTATTGTGAACAGAACAAAACTCAATTGGCGTCTTAACGCGTACTTTGGCTTTCATTAACGATGCACGCGCTTTGCTACAGCTCAGATTCAGATTAGATAGATAGATTAGATAACCTAACTGCTTAGAAGAATATAAAGATATTTGAAGCGCAACCGATTGGTTAATATGTCATAATTAAAGAAAGATGAAGACAAAAAGTAAGGAAGTTTAAATCTGATATACGTTTATTTGCCAACCAATCATAATATTATTAGTTATTTGTTACGCGGTTCTAAGACTTCCCAATTTCATGCCATTTTCTTGTTAAATAATAACTTCCAACATTTTTCGTCTCCATCGATGCGTCTGAAAAGCTGTGCTCGAAGATATGTACTCGTGTTTTATTGTGTACTGCCAAAACAAACAGATTCTTGTTTATATCAAACTGGGAATTAACTACTACGTTGCACAGTTTATTATCTATAATGACAAGACGTAACTCTGACAACATGAAGTCTGCAGTCAACACTCTGGAACCCAATCTTTCTTATGTATACTTTTGCTTATGGGAACAAAGAAGAAGCCATTCTTCTTCTTCGTTTACCGTTTAGGTTTTTCGTGTAACAAAGTAACCAATGCGTATGACGCTTATGCTCGAGATCTCATTATCAGATCCTGTCTGACCACACTTACATTTTCTGGTAAAAGCGATAACATTAACTGATTGTTTATGTTAATCCGATCCTAACACTGTCCTCTTTTTGCTTGATAATAATTATCAGGTAAACTTATAAACAAGAGAATTTAAGTCAAGTGTACTCTTACAAATAACCAGCTACCGTCAGACACTCACAATAAACCTATCCTTATAGTATCATAATACTTTTCAGGGGATATTGGAATGAAAAACTTCTGTCGCTCTCTCGGGATCGCTACTAGCACCTTCACCAACCCTGAGTCCATTGGAGTGCATCTTGGTGAAGTATGATCTAGACCTCTTCAATTACGATAACTAGAAGGTTAAAACCAAATCCAGAAGCTACTAAAATATTATCTAGTAATAAATAAATAAACGTTTACACACTGACAGCCCCGCACTAGGATTCCCCGTATTCCGGGTGGCATTGACATACACAAATATGACATCGCAAACACCCATGATTCGAGAACAAACATTTATTTGTGACATAAATGTCTGCACCGGCCGGAAATCGAACCCGGGACCCCTCGCTCGGCAGGCACGGTCACTAACAACTGGGTTATGGGGTCGTAATGTTATTAATAATGCATTGATGATAAATATTATTATAATATGCGTTCACTTCTAGAAAAACCTTAGTCCCTCATTAATGTCCATTATCACCGCACAGTTGGTAACTGCGGCGGATCACGCGACACTGTTGTCCTACTCTTGATCGCCCATTAATCCATTTTATGGGAGTGTATCGGTCTAATATCAAATCATAACGTTAATAAACGCTTTAATATTTATTGTGAGTCTGATAAGCATAATAAAGTTGAATATCACAAGATTTTATAGATCCAGCTTGTGTCCGATTAAATAGGTGAAACGATATCTACTTACAGCCTAAAAAATAGGATTAATATTTATGCCAATACATGAAGGGTTCTTGGTGGTGCAAGCCGCAGTATTGATGGTTGAATTTCAAACACTAAAGCACAATATGGGTATGAAGATTCCGGAACCTGATTATCCTTTCTCGTTACGTGTCCAGGTATAATTATTAGAAATAATGGCGACATAAACCAATACCCATTCATTCGACCTAAAAAATTTCCAACTTAATGGTTATTCGCCCAAAAATTCGAAATTAGATGTCGTCTCCTTTCTATTTATTTACACGCGTTAAGTTAACCCGTCTCAAGCTGACAGGGGCTGATTGCACCAGGTGGGTTTGAGACGGTGACGTCACTATTCACTAGTAGCACGAATAAATTGTTTTCCGGCTTTCCCGGGGCCGTTTGCGGGTCTTTAATAGGATTTCGGGTATAGAGGTTGCTGAAAATTTCTAAAAAAGTTTCTCTGTTAAGAATTTCTTATTCAGTTCACTTACTCGTAGTCATGATTTTCTAATTTTTCTCATAATAAGTCACAATTTTACATCATAATACGTTTTTTTCATTTATTTAATTGACAATAATCCTGCAATAAACCTCGTCGTAGTGCGGTGTCCAATTGTCAGTCAAACAAAGACAGCTTCAGGCAAAGTGGAGTGGAAGAAGAAAACGCATGATAGTCGCAACCGATGTGACATCCGTCTACGTCTCCCGTTCCCACCACACCACGAAGGTCTCTGATGCCGTGAATTATTTGAAAAAGAAGACGAGGTTCCGCTTGATCGTTGCGAAATTGGATTCACGCATCGCAATTAACTTGATCTCGTTTACTGTACGCGTACCGACTGACCACCTGACGACCTTCTTGAAGGAGCCGTGGATGAAAGGGATCGCGCTTCTTAAATTCTGTGAATCTCGCGCGTCACTTCGCCGAAAGAAAATGAAGTCACTTTCTTATGAAATAATTTAATTTAAATATCTGTAAAAACACAATAATCTTGAGTACCTATTACAGTTAAAATATAAACTAAAACAATTCCTACAAATAAAATAATTTATTTATCATTTCAATACCAACATTAAAAAAAATTCTAGCAAGGAAACATGTAGTTTCACACAATGCATGTAATTGCAATACATTCGATCCGCGTGACAAAGATTGACGAAATCGGTAGTACATAAAACAAGTATTTGTTAGCGGGAAGCGAGTAGATAAACTACGACATTTCCCTACCAGATACAACGGATGTTTATTCTGAAAATACTGCCACTTGGTTCAGCGTGAGTCTTCGGCATTGTCGCTGAGAGCATTGTCAATATTTGTGCTCGTCCCTCTTACTGACGCCTTTCCATTTGCTTGTGACTTAGCAATTGGTCTTATCGACTTTGCGCTCAAAGCTAAAGGGTTACAATAAGACGTTATAAGGGTTGTTGATGTATTAGTATGATTTTATTCTCTAGTAGCAATACCGATTTAACCGCACTTTATCTCCATTTTTTTTCTAATAAGCACACGTTTATCACAGTTACAAGCATTATACTGACACCGTTAGAAATAAAAGGCGGTGACGTTATTAAAAAGTTCAGTCACAAATAAAATAAACAAATTAACAATAGATCCAATTTCCAATCTACAACACAAAAATTGCAATTCCTAATATTTGAGGCGATCTATCAAATCAATTGGCACCGATTAGTCACTCCATTCATTAATTAGTCATTGTGAGAATTAATCTACTCACCGATTTAGATAAATGACATGGTGCTTGCGTTTTGATTCAAATATCTACTGTGCATGCCAATATGTGTACCTATAGCTAGAGAAGGGAATTGATCAATAAACGAAGATAGGAAAGAACATTTATGAATACAGTTGCTTCGCCTCTCTGAATGGAAGTAACCAATAACCGGCATTGTTCATTTATCTTTCGAGCCGAATGCACATATTATTAAGATATAGACGACAGACAGACTTGGTATTATGATCATTGGTCTGTGATGATAAATAGAACGACCCTAAGATGGTCGGTAACAATGTGATTGCAGAAAAATGTAGACATCAGTAAATCAGACATTTTATATTGATAACTGAACTGTAAACGGGTCGAATTCATTAATATATTTTTTATAATTTTAGTATACTAAGCCCTTGTTATCCATATTGATATGATGATGATAGGTATTCTGACGTTACTGATAGTTATTAAAATAATTAGATATTTAAAACTCAAGACCTGATATTTCTAAACATTAAACCTAACTGAAACTGCATCTTAATAAAGTTAAGCTAGTTATATGGGCCGAATTTCGAAAATGCAATCGCGAATAATAATTCAAAGCAACTGAAATAATATAAAAAGAAATTAAATGAAAAATAATATTTTTTTATTTAGGTTTCTCAAAGGTATAATAATTTCGATAAAATTGTCCATGTAATTAAAATGCATGGATAATTTTATCTTTTTGAAGCAAAATATTACTCACAACACTACTACTCTGAAGAAACAATAAGAGAAAGAGGAAGAACATTACGATACTCATTTCAGTTAAATATTTCAAAATTTTAATACCCTATCTAAGAACCATAAGTTACAGGATCACCGGTATAATTAAGAACCATCATGGTGCAAACTTTGATCTCCCTCCCAAATTGACTTAAGCCTTAAGACAGCAGTCTGTTTGTCCGTAGGGGAGAAGTGAGCCACGTTTGCATAGTATTAGCGTGTTTACTCAGAGCATAAACAGTCTTTGAACGGCCGTTTATTTCAATTGTCTATGTAAAACATTTCTCTTTTATTTGGTACAATTGACATCGCAAATTTTCCAAAAAAATCTTGATTACAATATACTTATCACAATTAATGCAGAGGTTGCTACTCCACCACAGAGTTCCGATGGAAATGTTCATAACCAAGAATAGTGTGTAGAGTACACGTCAGAAGGCATTTGTTAAAATTGATACATATTCATTGTAATAATGTGACTAAAAAAACAATACATGCATTACTATTAATAAAATACGCAATAACTACAAAGAAAATATTCATAGAAATACCAAAAATGTATGAACAACTAATTAAAATCTACTACTATTCAAAGAAAAGTATTAAATTTAGGACTCAAATGTCCAAGAAATTATATTAATTACAAAGTTAAAACAATATCATAAAAATAAATTACTAAATAAATGGATTAAAAGAACATTTAAGTAATTTACAGCCCAAATAAACATGAATTATTTCATCAAACGGTTAAATAGTCCGAGACTACCCGCTAGGTCAGCTATTAAAATAAAATGGCCGCCAAACGCCATGAAGAGCAGTGAAGTTGATGGGAGAGTTTAAAACAACTGACTTGCTTTATTATAAAATAAATACGATCAACGAATTGGACCAAATGGACAAAACAAATTATGCAATAATAACTCGTGAAAAGATTATTAACATATATTTTCCACAATCAAAATTTAAATTTTTTATTATGACATTAATGTGAAAAATATATAAAAAATTTCTATAACGTAAAACGAAATTTAGCATTATGAAGAATCAAACATATGAATATGCAATTTAAAATGTAATGTTACGAAGCTTCTCGAAGTCGGCAGGCTTACGAAGTCTCTAGAAGGGTGGCCGACCGTTGCGGTGAGAAAAAAAAAAACAATAGAGGCAAACAATAGAGGCAATAAAAGAGAAACCCAGGTAGTAATAAAAACTACCTGGGTCACTCCAGGCCAATCTGGCCCGTATGCCTCAGGTAAAAGGGGCGAGATTGGCATAGGCGAGGGCCGAAATGGGGTTGTTACCTGACCCGCTATTGTTATGTCGATTTCCGGGAATTCCTGTTGTTGTTGTTGTTTACTCCAACAAAGGGCGTGGAAGGATCTGGAAGCCCGGAAATCGATATAAATAGCGGGCAGGGTCGGCCACAAGGCATTCGGTCTCCGGATACGAAGTGAAGAGTTCTCTCCCTCCGAAGTGAATACCTGCGATCTACAAGTGTAACTGTGATTGTGAAGTGTGTGTGAAGTAAAATAAAGTCTCTGCGGGACTATTGTGGCATTTTTACGAGCCTACGGATCCTGACACGTAACAGTAATTATAATCTATATCATCGCATAATTTTATTATTTACATTTTACCAGTAGTTAATTCGTTTAGTTATAATTTCACTTTAGCTTTCGTCGATACATTTTTGTTTGACGGTGTTTAGTTTGCACGTGCTCAGTAAAGCAACTTGACTGACAGCTGACGCCCGCCAATAGATGGAGCAGTAAGCATTTAAATTTACTAATTAAGAGAGGGAATTTATTCAAACCGTTAAATCCAGGAATGGCCGGGAAACAAAACGTGATTGCTCGTCGACTTATAATTTTAATGCAATTTCCTCTTTTACGCTTCCGCCCACGTGACTAGAATAAGCGGTTTTGAAAAATCGATGTGTATGTAATTTATTTACCACTGCTGTTTGAAAACATTACCGGTGATTACGTGTTTGTGTGTAATCACGTCGTTGTTTCTTTTGTAAATATAACTAAGGATTATGACTATATATATTTTTTATTATGGTTACATCCTATATCGCCTTCGAAAGATTAAACATTCTTTTATTACGCTCGGTGTTCGTTTTAACCAAGGGTTCTACGGTTAATTTGTGATTTACCTATTGAAACCTTCAAGGGACGTGTTAAAGCACAACTAAGAGTAGAAGGACATTGTGGTATAGATAAATAAATAAATGATAAGGGCGCCTGGAAGTAACAATCGCAATCGATTCTGCGCATGTTAAAACTTTGTAATTACCATATGTTGATGGAAAACATGTGCGGATGAGTTTCTTTCGTCGTTTTTTCTGTTCGTTGTTGAAGCACCTTTTCAAAAAGGTAGTGGAAGCAAAAAATTACGTGCGTAAGTATATTTACAAAATACCTGAATTATGGAACTTACATTTGAATTGATTGTCTAGATCTATTAAAATTTATCTGGTTAGGTTGATGATGTAATAGCTTAAATTATGACTATACTATGAATATACTATGAATTATAAATTATAATTCATCTTTATAACCCAAAATGACAATTCCTAAGGTAGAATTCACTGCAATATCGTTCGTTTGCATCTGAAACGAACATGTGTAATACGTGCTCCGAACGGTCAGTATTTCTGGTACACCTGATTTTATTTTAATTTGACTATTTAAGATGGACCACAGACTTATGGTGTGAGAGCTCCGGTTCTCACTTTTATATACACAGCGACTGGCGTCCGATTATTAAGAGCCTCGTTAATACGCTCAAATATGACTGACATGCGGTCGCACATTCACTGCAAAAATCGGATATGTCACTTATATAACTAAAATGTGTCTATAACCTGATAATAGTGTCAGAAAACCAGTTCTCATTAAAGCCTGGTGAGTGTATTAGAAGGCAGTATTTCAAAGCTCTGGCAAGGTGCCTAATTGCTTCACCGAACCCGTGTCGACAACTAACACGATAGCAATCTTGGACCTAATTAATTTTTAGCTTCTTGATTCGGATATCATCATCCTATATTAATTGCATTTTAATAATAGGTAATAGCTTTTGTAATTTCCTCACTTTAGTATCTCAAACTAAAGATTAAACATAGAGTAGTGTGCCTAAATTATATAAGCATTTGAGTGAGGCCGAATAGGAAGTCATTTGAACTTAGCACAAAATTGTCTTATAAGCCAAGTTCAAATAAATGCATTTTGAAGATGTAAAAGCTTAATGGAGTTAATGGAGTCAAGATAAAATATATTAATTTAGTAAGAAATTAGCAGTAGAGAGGAAGTTGTAAGATTTAAGATTGAAATACGTTTTTACATCCTTTTGGATCTGCGTAGTAACCTCTCTACAGATACAAATGTAACAAACATACAAATATAAATATCTATACGATGTTATCGATCACCTTAGAACTAACTTTGATCACATCAAGCACTAGGAGCACTTACGCCTGTATAATGTACCACACGTAAAGAAGGGTGCAGAATCGTATTATTGCAGTTCGCTGGCGTCGTCCTCCGAGGGACAGCGGGACACGGGGACAGAGGGACATGGAGGGACGCGGGTCGTTAGCGCGCGAGGGGCTGACTATTGCACTTTTTACGTCCGTACAATCCTCTTAAAGGCCTGTCCTAACAAACTTTCCAAACTCAAATCGGTTTCTTGAGCATACTTTTAGATTCGCGGCCATCTTTGTTTTATAGCGTTTGTTTCTTAAATATTTTCATGAAGATTTTCGAGGCTTTTAGCGCTGAAACTTTCATCCCTTTATTAAATATTTATCGTCACGAGGATAGGATGTAATACGATTAAAATAAAAACGAACCGTTAAGTCTTGCCATTTTAAATTTTCTGTAAATCATAACCAATGTCGAAACTGATTCATTAGGTTAAGTAGGCTTGTTGCTTGGACGTATAACGTATAACTTTCTGGGTATATAATGTTGCGGGCCACTTTAACATGTTGGAGAAATGAAGCATGACGTAGTCATATGCTGTGAGCTATATAAAGCGGTGAGAACACAGGCTACAGTTCACTTCACCTTTAGCTTCCTTAGATTACCTATACGTTATTATTGTTGGTTTTCTATCGCTTTTATTGTGTAATTTTTGTTAAATAAATTGTAATTTAGAGGTTTTATTAGTAAATATTTGTTTAATGACTAGTAAATATATAAATATTAGTCAGGTCCACCCATGCACATACATACTCGTAATGTTACTGGCATCATCGACGCGTAGCCCAATAAAATGAGAATGAGGTATCCGCTTATTGTTTCATCAACTCATAACAGACACACACACACACATAATTCACCTGAGCGCAAGTGCGCGCGCGCACTTACACTAAATCTACATGCAGTCTCGACATGCATTTCATTAACTTTTTATTTCATTATTCCTAAGTTTGTAAACGTTAATTTAATTATAACTTTCATATCATTTTCACTTACAAAGTTCTCAATGTGATTTATAAATCGGGTAAAGTATGACGTAACAGTGCGCCCGGTTTATTGTGACGCAGGTTATAATCTACTACAGGGACCAGCTTATACAAATATTGTAGTTATTATTATTATTGTAGAACTTTTGTATTTGTCGTAGGAAATTAACGGTTATTATTATTACTTCTGATTCTAGAAGGAGGATGGCAGCTGGCAAGACGGGAAAAGATCCTACCAACCGTATAGGTACTATCGTGTGCTATAGCTTCCAACGTTGTTAAACAGAGTTCACCACGAGCATAGGAGGTTAGCTTGAACTCAAGGATTGGTGGAACACCTTATTTCTCAAACTTATTTTTTATGTGATAAATTAGCTTACAGACCACCAGACGTTGATCACTGTCGTCTATACACATTAACAGTGCCACAGGCATCACCAATGCATTGCCGGCAGAGAATGAGGCGATAAACCCGCTTCATGAGGGTCCCCATCTCGTAGTAACATTGGACTACGCTGGTGCTCATTCGTTTCACGTCTCGAGACTCGTTTAAAATTTTATCAACAAAATATTCTCAAACTCTATGAAAACTTCTGAAAATTGCGTGTCATTACGACGTGTTGAACATAGGTTTGGTCACCTCCTCGGTCCAATTAGCATTCCTCGGGGCGTCCCGCAAGAAAAATCTCATCCAACTTCCTAATAAGAAATACCTTTTCCCTATCTGCAGGCCCGTCACGCCTCCAATTTCCCTTGTTTTAAACGTTCAAGACAATAATCAACATTGTTATTATATCGTTTAATATTCATGACGCGCTGGAGGCTGGGGGTGATCTCTCAGCGAATGGTCTGTTGCTTCGAGTGGCTTCTGTATTTGGGGAGTCATGATTATTTATGATGAAACTGCATTTGCCGTTTTGCATTTTACTGTCATTGTATTTCTCGGAGCGGCTATCTTCTTCTTCATTCGATTTCGTTACGAGGATGATTTTCCGTTTTCCTAAAACCATAGTACGCGGAAAAGAAAGTAAAGTAAACGAAAGCACTAGAAAATAGCGAAATATAAAAATATAGGAAGAAACAAACGTACAGTTCTGCTCACACAAATTACCGATCCCTCCAAACAGCCAACTCCGTTCCCGTGCAAATCAGTGTTTCTGTATTTAATTCAATTTTCTGCAAATTTTTAACAATTTTTTACTAGTGGCCATTCAAGCCGCAGCAATATCAAAGTACTAATTGTACTTATTGCGATTTCGGTGGATAAGAAAATGGTAAATATTATACATATACTTAGTTAGATGACCAAAAAGTGAACGTATAACTCATACGAACAAATTCTTGTATTAATTGCGGTTAATAATGGGGATAAATTAGAAATTAAAAAAAATATTGTATTAAATGAATGAGATTGGTATTAGAGATATGCACAAAAATGTACTAATTAAAGCCTCTTTTCAACCCGTCCCCATTTCTTTTCTATTTTCCGAACTTACAGAGCTGAAAATTTTGGAACAAACAGTTTAAATTTTATCAGTTAACGGAAATTCGAAATTCGTACAACAAACACATACGAGTATATTCCGGAGCCTTATCCCCGCGAGTCCGATTCCGGTTTGACCAGTTCTTTTTACTAAAGATCTTTCACGCCCATTAAACGCTTCTAATTAATAGCCTTCAATTCAGCTCTTGAGCAAAGAAGCTAGCTCAAATTACAAGGCCCGAATAACACTTATTGGAAATACTAATTCTTTTGGTAGGAACGTGTAATCAGAATTTTTCTTTTGTAAGAATCCTAGATTAAGATTTTTAACTTGGTTCATTAGAGTAGTTTAAGCAAAAGAAACGAAAGTACCTGGTTGCCGATAGACCACAGAAGGTAGTTTTAAATCAAATGAAGGCACTGTGAACAAACTTAGCTTCGGTAATTCACAAGTTCTTGATTTTTTATCTTTTTTTTATAATTTTAAAAAGTAACCCTCTGCAACCCAAGAAAAGTCAAAAATGCATTGCTAGACCTGAAGGAATACTCATTATACGCATTTTTTACTATCTAACTTATTTGTGCGTAAAATATACGTATGTAATTTTTCATAAACCATTTTCGAATGTATAATGCTTTACACATTTTTGTTTCAAATACATAAATTAAAAACATGTTGGTATTAAGTAAAGAATTGACCTTTTTTAATTATAGCCTGAATATTTTGTATAAAGGTACGAGTAGATTCAGCTGTCACTACAATTAAAAATTTCCTTTCAAAACTTCAAATCGTGATATATCTGTCTTTTTGTATTTAAAGCCTGTTTCTTCGTAATTCCGATATTCTGAAACAATTTTTAGAACATGAATAATTATCAGAAGAATTTGATATAGTCCTTTTCAACTTATAGTTTATATAAAACAATAACTCGTCTCGAAACCAAAATATCTCCAGCAACTGTACTCAAATATAACATCTGGAATTTAACACGGTTATTGTAGATAAACACGTTCAATCATAAGACAAAGGACTGGAAAATACGGAAGATTCCAATCTGCCAGTTGGCGCAGACCCAAAGACCCAGCTCTTGGCTCCGAGGCGCTCGTTATACTCAGAGAAAACAAACCAAATTTCGTGAGCCAAGACTGCAAATGTGTATTTTAATTTTGATCAGATACAAAGATTATATTTAATTAGTAGAAGAATTATCAGAATACTCATAAAGCACGCGTATGTCTGTCAGCCCAAGACAAAAAATAATAATTTTAGTACATACTATGACACAGAAAACGGTATATCGTCAGAAAAAGCATGCAAAGCAATGATTTTTCGTTTTCACTTTAGCAGGAACCTTGTTTGATGCGGATTTATAATAAATAATAAATTTTCACACACTCATACCCCTGCACTAGAATTCCTTGTCGTTACAAATACCCATGAGCCGACAATACACATTTACCTGCCCTATTCGCAGATTTACCTGCCCTATTCGCGGTGCACCCTGCTGAACAGCAGACGAGACTATGGCGAACTGTCCCTCCTGTTGGAGGTCGCTTTGCTCTGTACCACCAAATTAAATCCTGACGGTATATGCATGGTCCTAGCGTCTTTTGCCCGACTGATTAGCTACCACCCTTCTTCTTAAATCGACCATAAAATATGTCATATATATTTAGGTCGCAGTTAGAGAGCTATTAATAATGCTTCCTTTTCGGTCGGCAACAGTTTAATCAACCTTAGGTATTCTGAATTATGAATATTCTATGGGCATTTAACATCAGGTGGCTCGTGTTGTCATTTGTCAACTAGTTACATAAAAAAAACTTAAATGTCTGCCCCGGCCGGGAATCAAACCTGGGACCCCTCGCTCAGCAGACAGGGTCAAATTTATCGTTTCATTATTGTTGTTATATACAGATCACATACAGAGCTCATACTACTAAAACACCTAATTTATTGACAGTCACTAATTAGAGCTTTATTTAAGAAGTTTCCAACTGGGGCATTCCATCTAAATCTGCAGGTATAGCAACATGCCCGTGACTGATTGCAATTATACCCAAGCCCAATTTCTCCATGCTCACGATATGGTCCCCATTCGCCGACAATATGGGTAGCAATATCCATTTAACAATAATATTGTATATTCGACTCCGTCTTCCATTACAAAATTAAGATACAAATCTAACCGATCACTGGCGCTACTTCGCATAAAAGAAAAGTTTGCCATAGAAAGTGCTAAAGTGCTATCCTTTTCATTGACCTCGTTTAAGTAAAATTTTAAGATGAGTCGTCTTTAATTAACTCACTAAATTATGATGTCTGGAAAACGCTGTCATTGGACACTTTACTAATGTTACTATAATTTCTTGAGAAATTCAGCTAGTACCGCCCAGGGCAAGCAATCCGCAATTAAAGGTATAGTCGCTCCAGGAACTGCAATTTCAAGTAATGGTCGTGGTAATCGACTTTTCTGAGTCGCGTGCTCGACTATGTTCTACTACCGTAGCTCATTACAGAAACAACACCATAATACATGGAAGATATTCTAGTTGTGAGTCTTGGACAGTGCAAGAAACTTCCTTAGTTGGGTTAAATTAAAGAATTAATCTTCAATCCTAACACGATTGTCTTCTGAATTAAATTATGTAATATTATAGTACAAACTGCATCAGGTGGGGCGGCAACGTGAAAATCCACGTCCGTTGTTCAGCAATATGTACCATGAGCATAGAAACAACCAAGGACCAAGGATCAAGAATGGATACAGACCCTTTTACACCGGTCTAGGGCGAATAAACCTTAACACATCAACAATGTGTGTAACATCAGGAACATATGAAAACGAAAATCAATATTGATGTATATGATAATTATTATTACAAAAATTTTTGGAGAAGAGAATATGGGTAGTGTATTATCCGGTAGTGTATATCCGGTATGTATATCACGCTTTCTCTACAACACGAGAACGTGGGCCTAGGCACACGTCCGATCCGAATCATGTCCGTCACAAATCTGACTCTATTCATCATAAGACTCGACAATTACCCCCTCCACCTACTGACCAGTTCACAATTACCTTCTATACCGGTATACACAAGACAATGTGTAATATATGTGTGTATATCTCTATCGAATTAATGCATACACTACAGATAGTACATTAAATTACTGTAAATCCATGTTTATTTAATAAAACGTTCACATGCCGAGCCCTCTTAAAGGTTTTATATTGAACGGCGTTAATGGGTTTGCCTAAATCTCGTGTGCACCGCACCCAAACAGTAATTCTCGGCTAAAAGAAGTAATGAGGAAAACGTGTTAAAGGTAAATTGATGGTTATTGCAAAATCAATTATGCGCTGTAGCTATAATATACATGATTCTTTTTATTTTCTCATCTCAAAGCATACGGTTCGTTTTTCTTAGCATCACCGCAACATCTATACGAATATTATAAAGAGAGTGCGCATTTTATGTTTGTGTATACGGAGGGTTATCCCCGACACCTATCGGAAAACTCGTTTACTATTCGAAAGGTGCATTATTTCGCATGGACATAGGCTATATCGGATAAATGTATAAGTAATATAATTGTTATACTGAACAACGTTGGTGCGGGCCGCTAGTTTATAATAATAACGATGTAAGGGGCTTTACGTAGTTTAAGCTACTCTTACCACCGTGATGGTCAACGAACAAGGCAATATTGTCAGGCAATCTTGTATCGAAAATTGTGACATAGTTGATAGTATCAGGCGTCACTTAATAGAAATCCATTGATCTTATGTTACTATTTTATTTTACATCAAATAAGTTAACGCTTGACAACAATCCCACCTGATGGTAAGCGGTGATGAAGTCTAAGATGTTGAACACACTTACTTATAAATAGCCTATTCACTCCCCTCTTGTTAGCAAAGATCCGCGATCACAATATACTATGGTATATTTAGAGATGCGATTTACACTTCCCTCCCACATCGGAAACTTGTCAAGTTAGTACACCATTTGAAAGGTATACTATTCCGGATTTTTAGTCATAGAAATCAATTTTCATTATTTAAATATAATTATCATTATACCCCATTAACATTGAGTTAAATAAATATTTCAGTTTGAAACTTCTTTTATTTTGGAAGACATCCGACATACCTACTAACATGCACTGGAAAATGTTTGCCATCCCTGTCTTGTACTATGAAAAGCGAACTCTAATAATTTTGTTTTGCAATTTAATATGCAAACGTCTCTAGAATATATATTCGTCATTTTTATCTTCCAAGTCTCATCTATGAGTATATAGTACTAATTCTCCTTGAATACAATATCTGTTACATACGGCCCCGCAGTAGTTACTACGGGCCCTAAAGAAATAAATAAAATGAATATAAATTGTAACGTCTAACAGTCATAAAGTTGTGAATTTTAAATAAATATTAAGCATCCATCTTTCTTCAGTTCGTCGAAAGCACTATTGCATGTATCAAAGTTTTTCATCAAACTTTAGGCAGAGAGTTTACGTTATAGGGAAAGTTTGTACGTGATTGGTTCTACTTGTACCTCCACCACGCACTCTCTTCTAAATTTATTCAACTTCCACGTACATCGCCGCCTCCGTGTGGATGGCTGTCATCTTTCTCGTTCAAAGCAAGAAATGAAATAGTATACAGTTAAATGTTTAAGAAAGTAGTTGGTGTCAGACATTTCAAAACTTGTCGCATCGTTCTCGATAGACATAAAATAAAATTATATATTTATATTTTTTTCAATTGATATTCGTCATACAATCTAATAGTCCACCTGATGGTAAGTGCCGTCACGACCCATGGACATTCATTACACAAGAGATGTCACCGACACGTTACGTGCTAAAAAAAGCGACAAGCCCGTCATTAATTAGTTAAACATTCTCTGTTTTAATATTAAGAAGTGATGTTTTCCAATACAGTTCTGTCCAGCCGAATGATTGGCTCTCCAAATGACCAAAGCGCTTAAAATTATCAAATGATGAGCTATTCAGAGAACTAACATCGGGTGCTGGGATCTTGTATCCGTAAATAGCACATTAAGTACATCGATTAATAGAACTGACACACATAAATTGGTAATTACATTAATTTATTTTCGTATTTAAGTAACGTGTGGTACGTAAGCAAATTTATATGAAAGATTTTAAGTATAATATTTTTAAACAACTTAATTTTTCTTATTCGTTTTAAAGCACGTAACAAAATAGATAAATGACATTTACATATCTATACATTTTAAATGCCATATTTTTGAAATATATTATAATGTAGGTATATAAATATTTTCATTTAATTTCTGCATTGTAAAATAATTGGAATAAGAAACATGTGGTTACTTAGTAGGTAACTCTTAACGAAATATTTCGTCTGTAAAAAATTCAGAAAAGTAAATATTTTATACATATATTTCTCATGCCCTTTGTGTACAACTCCTCTGGTTTTTAACTGTTCACCACTAGGTTGTTACCTGTATCATAATAATAAAATGGAAGTCATTCGAGGATTTAAAATACCATAACCGACACAGTTACTCCACCTTTTTGTGGATGATCTGGAGCTTGGCTCCATTTTATTACATGCCCTAAACCGTTTAAAGAAAAACATTAAATAAAGCTTTAATAACCCACTCTTCAATAACCCACAGCAGTTTTTATGTATTTCGATAATGATTTTAAAGTAAACGATAAGTCATTATTATACTAGTCATTGATATAGGTATTAGCGGTAAATATTTGTTGTGTTTTAAGTTAATTATAATGATAAATACAGAATTTTTCTCCTCTTCTATGTCACTTGAATTTAATTGTGTAAAGCGAACTTAGTTAACCAAGATCGATGTTAAGTTAATTATGTAAAATGTGCTGCGAAGATCCAAGCGAGCTCGGTCTAGACACAGACCAACTTGGGCTATAAATTAAACGCGTTATTGCGGCCAAAGTTTCTGATACAATGTTTTGAAAACGAATAAACCCTTCCGTTTTTCGCATAATGAAATTAAATTCGATTACTATGTACATTTCGTTAAAAGGTTCGTCCTACAATTTGTGCTATAGATTTAGACCATAAATCCGATTTTTTATAGTCTTCTACAAACTTCCGAAACAGTACCTTGATAATTGATAATAGAGTATAGCTGATAAAATCAGTCGTTACTTTGCGGAAATTCATTGTTATTAAATCAGTATTAATTTACTTTGCAACAATCTGCAAGCACAATGTATGATGGTATATACTTCTATAGATGCATAGAACCTCCCCTGCCTCCTCCGCTATCCTAGATAGTATATAAGTGTAATAGAGAACAAAAAAATAATAGTCTCGCATGATTGTTCGGATGTCACAGTCGCGTGTACTTTGTATTAAGTTAAAATAAGTGCAAAGTTATTCAGTAAAGTATGTTTTCATGTTCTTTTATTCTGTTAAAAGAATATTACTTTGTTTTACTTTCTTGTGTTAAATTAATGTTTTATCGTGTTTAGTTTACAAAGTCGGAAGTCACTTAATTAACAGGATCACCTTTTTTTTGGCCATTGACATGTAAATGATGCCCTTAGTGTTATGCATATCCATGAGCGATGGTGACTACGTACTATTAGACAGCCTGTCTGTTCTTTTATCGACTATTTTCATAAAATATATGATCCTGTCGCCATTCGTTGATCCCTTTATGTCCAAAGTAAATAACGAGCAATTATTGACAATACATATATGTTAGAGTGAGTTTATAAAATCTACGAATGTTCAACATCATTTATTTCAATGGTGATAGTCGCCATAGAAGATACTAGATCGTCTGTGGTAAACGTCAAGTGTCAGTTGCATCAGTCGTACCTGTGTCAGTAGTGCGTTCGATTGACTACCTTGGTTACGACATGCGCACTGATTTGAAAATAAAAATACATAACATGGTAGTTATTAACAACATGTCTTCGGAGTTCAATCCGCCTGAATTTTTAATATCTTTATTCAGACCATAACCCATCATTTGACGGCGGCGGAACATGTGTTATTCATCTATTAATTAATATACTGTCCCTATCAGTTGTCAACATGACTATTATTTTCCATGCAACTGCAGCTGTGCCATGACCACGATAATTGCAACTGCTCCCAATAAAGTATGATAACATACGGTGGTTAGTTACCGTCGGGTGAATTTTGAAAATACTTAGTGTGGATTACGTCATACTAAATCTTCTCTCGTTGATTATAGCACCTGTAAGTTGTCCACAGCAATCTATACAAGTTACGGTAGCTGAGTTACTGCGGAAGGCAGAGCCGTCGCGCCGCGCCCGCGCTCGGCCGGTAATCAGCCGGTCGGCCGAACAATGCCCGACGACGCCGGATTAAAACTTCGACCGTGGGGGACATAGGGCGACCGGATAGCTGTGAGCGAGGCTGAAGTAAGTGCGAGATGACAACAATATTAAGATTGTTATATAAAGTTACGTCTACTGTAAAGAGGTATTTAAAACATTCCAAGAGACTATAAGTTTATGATTTTTTTCACAAGTTGTCAAGTTATGTACATATTTTACATAGATATTGATTTGGTATGAAGGAAAACATTACTAAGAAATGTTATGGTCAGATTTGGTAGTGAAACATTTTTTTATGTCTTTATTTTGTTTTCCTTTGACATTATCTGTTAAATATTGAACTTTATCAATAATAAGTTAAGATAATTGAAAACCATGCTATGTATTATTTCTACCAATTCTACAAATTTCAATCGCCTACATACCATATACCTACCTTCTGCAGGTTATGTTCGCCCTGATTGGGAAATATTCTATTTTATAATTAAATTTCGATACATTGACAATTATTAACTAAATAAGTTATAGACCAATTGTAATAATCGTGTGTATTATTCAATACAAATATTTAATCTGAATTTAAAAAAATTATAAAAAGCCTAAAACTCACTTAAGTCAGGATCAGTGGACTAGTAATTCAACCTGACTGTGAAATATTCTTGATTTTATTAAAACTTTAGCTACTTATATAACTCGTGAGCTCTTTGAGCTATACGACTGAGTTAAATCAGTATTGCTCGTGTATCTTTTATGTTTACACATGAATGTATTGTATGGGAAGCCACAGCAAGTTTCAATGTGGTTGAATATAAAAACATCGGCTTAAATTAAACCTGCCATTTACAGATCCATTGTCCTCCCTTAATATCCGTCGCAACAAATCGCTCTTTTGTTTTCTAATCAAAATTAGCTTAATCTTTACAGGTTCACAGAGACAAAAAAGTCATCTGTCGACGAGGCGGTAACTTATCGTTTTATAAATCCTATTGTCTTCTCACGACAGAATCAAAATTCTCATTTAAAAATCCCAGCGTCGGTACTTTTGGTTATTAATGGCCTTTCATCTATGTTATTAAAAGTGTTCTGCAAAAATACGGACGAAGAGTGTTTTAGTTAAGCATTACAGTATTCATAACGTACTTTTGCAAGGGAGTAACATTTTTTATGGCAACAGTTAGCTACAAATATTTCACTGGCAACTTTTAAAAGGAGGGTAGTTGTCAAGTAATGAAACCTTACTACTATATGATTTCGTCGAAATGAAGCAACTTTTGAAAAAAAGAATGATATATAGAGAAAAAAGAGATGTGGTGTCGTGGGACACCAGGTAGGAACGAAGTTCCTTTGGCTAATGTAGAATCGACAAAATTTGCAAAAAAAATCGTGCGTAAGTTTTGCTGATTAGTTTTTATTTAAGTACATGAAAGTATTTAGGAAATTCAGTATTTTAGGAATTTATAAATTACGTAAAATAAAAAAAATCGTAATTCAAATTATCAACTAAAATAACAAAATATTATTATTATAAGTAATTCTTATTAATCAGTCTCGTCATTAAATTCTATTGCTGAAACTATTGGCTTGAGAAAGAGAAAGGTATTATACACTACTCGCTTGTGTATACGACGGTCGCGCCTGCGCACGTCTCATTTAACGGTTTTATTCCACGGACTTTTTCTTACGGTTTTACTATCACATTTTTTTTAGTTCGGTCGCGCAGCAAAATCCCTATCTCCTTCAAGCCTGCCGTAAGGAACTTCGTTCCAATATATTTTTGACTAAATTTTTCAATAGTTACTTTATAATTTTTAGTGATATCACCTCATAATTAAAAAGAGCCGAAGCGTATCACCTGGATGTGCGGGTAATATTAGTGTCCACGCTAAACATTTGGAATTTCTTATACTGCCCAAACGTAGCTCGTATTTACCCAATAATCCAATTTAAAAATATAACCCCCAACCACAAGAACGTTAAAGAATACAATCAAACAATTTAGTTTTGTAAACAACTTCCTCAATAGTCTAAAATATACTCGTACTATTAACAATATTTGAGCTCAATTAACGATATTCCGACAAAATCGCGCCGCCCGCCATTTTCAATCAACCGTGAATCACTGTCTAGTAGCGCAGCGGCTAAAACTAATTTCAAAATAGTTTAATGGCGATACAACAGTATGGCGTTGTTTACAATGCGCAAACACTTCACTCGAAGTACGCAATCAACTAGGGAGTGATGCTTCCCACAGACAAGTTACAACAGCTTGGTGGATGGTATTTGTGATGGGGTGTAAGGGTCGGTGTTGGCAACACTTTGCGGTACCTGGAAATGCAACGAGGGCAATGTGGTCAGAATTTATGTATTGATGTAATATTGCTCGCTACTGTTAAGTTATACAGTGGACCAAGTTATGTAACTGCGAGATTAATTCTTAAGTACGTTTATTATTATTCAAAAGTATGTTTTTTGTCTTGATCATTAGGTTCACTGATATTTTATATAGCCTATCATCTGCGCAATCACGTGTTCCCACTACATACCAATTTTCATTAACATCGATCTCGATCATCGATCATCGAGACGTTCTTAACTTATCACAGAACATAAAAATAATGAAAATGGTTAAATTGACATCAGTGAATGATAAAACGAATATTTTCTTAGCCGTATTGGAGCAGTTTAGAATACTCCCCCCAATCCCATGCTGGCAGAACAGGGTGTCGTAAGAGGCGACAGAAGCCAGCCTGCTTGGAGGTAGGGTTTCGCGTAAGGATTATATTATCAATATTATTATTAAGTCATTAATATTATTACTGGTATTATTATCTTTCCGTGAAGCCTGCCTGGCTAGCTACCACCCTCCTGCTTGAGTCAGCCGCCAAACGGCTCGTTGTGTTCCGGTTGGGAGCTTGAGAGCCAGTACCTTCTTTCTAATTTCTTCTCATTTCCTGGCGGAAAACGCATCAGTGATACCTTTGGTCTTGCTGATGTCCATGGGCGACGGTGGCCACTTACCATCAGGTGATTAGTGTGCTCGTTTGTTGCCTATTAACATAAAAAAAAATGAATTTTATGAAATCATGAAATTTACATGAGAATGTACAGATAGGCAGATATTACAGATTTATAAAGTAGAATAGATTATGCCTAATCTTTAAACATTAGTCCCAATATCCAACAAACGAGAACACATAGTTGCTCGAATTAAATCCTTTCCATTCAGTGTATGGTCGTAACACATACTGACACCACATATTGACATCGTATAATTACAATACTCATGTAACTTTACAGACTACAACCATTTTTCTGCGGAACCAATGAACCAGCAGCGTCACTTAGAGTTTCCACAGTGGGATGTTCGCAGTTCGCAGTGTTCAAAGTCGATCACTACTTTTAATAAAGGCAGAGACAATATGTTAGTTATGGCGAGCCGGTTTTAATTTTCTATCCCCTCGCACACAATATGCGTTAGCAGATTCAGAGGCTCTCAACCCTTGAGATTGTAAACATAATAAATTCTGAATAAAACTCTGCTGTGTACATGTGCTAAGGATGTTGCGTGTTTACAAGTACATTTAATTAAAATTTATCCTCAAAAGAGTTCATATCCAGTTTATACCGGACTGTGGACACGTATGTTTCTATTGGATTTTGATCCAAAACTATCCATCGATACAATTATTTATACATATTTGTTAACATAACAGTTTGTCATAAAACTTTAGTTTTTACATTTTTATTTTTAGTCAAACAATAACACATATTTTTTCATAAACAGAATCATACGAGTGTTAAAAAAACAGTAAATTCTCGTGCATTATACCTTTATTTGAAATCAATACAATACTAAATTTGAAAGAGTCGACGCTCAATTAAATCTTACTTCACAGCTACCGTAGCAGATAATAATCTAATTATGCCTAGTAATTATACCATGATATCTTTACGTGCTCCACTTCTGGCGACAACACAACTGCAGAGACACTGCAGTTTAAACCTGGCAAGTTTACTGTGTTTGAATATCGCTGGCTTGCAAGTGTTCCCCAGGGCGGAAGATGCTAAGAACGGCTACACCACTATGATAGTGGGGGAGCCGCGGTTTAATTAAAAAAACACTACCCATTATTTTTAGTCTTTATAAAAATGTGGATATTTATAGCTTTTTAAAATTTACTTTAAAATTCTTGAAATACTGTTTTCTAACTAGTATCTCGCCCTTGTTGCGCTTTGGATGACGTTAACCTTCTTCAACAGCACCATTGTCGACTTTTATCGAGCGTTTATAAAATTTACATGTTTGCCTTCTCCACCTTTACCTTGAATCTATCCTTTGTAAAAAAAAACCATATAGATTGAATTGGAGACTGGTGGACAGACAGAAAAAGACGGCTTTTTGGTATTTTGCAATCACACCGATGTTTTCACTTTGAAAACTATCAATCTATGAAAAAGAAACGGAGCATCGAAATAGTTTAACACGTAAACGAGTAAACAATTTATTATTGAAATAAATTAGATATTAAATTTATACCTAATGTCACTATGAAGACCCTGTGTTGATTTCTGCATTTATATTAAATGCACTAATACTCTGAATCTTAGTACAAAAAACGTTAAAAAATTTAACACAGACAGAAAGCGTTGACATTATATCATAAACAAATTATACTTATTCCGAAATACAGCAATAGTACAAAAAATCTGAATCGGAGATGAAGAATGGTCGGCGCCGGCTTATCCCGATATTTTCTAAACAAAAAACGAACAAAACCAGAAAGGAAAAGGGGCGAAAGAAAAACAGAGAAAATAAGTCGTTGAAAGTAAACAGCCTTTAGCATTACCAACTCCGTGCCGCCATTGTCCTAATAGTGAGACATTTTTAATTAAAAGAATCGGGACCATTGTAATACTATGACCGTCAATGATTTTCCTTGCTTTGTTTCATTAACAAAAAAAATCCTGAGAAGGTCTCTCTAAGTGAAATACCTCAATTCGCTGCTCGTATTGGCAACTAGTTTATAATAACATGTACCATACCAAGACAATGCCGGTACTAATGTTGTGAAGCAACCAACGTTGACCTTGGCTCAAAATCGTTCAATGTTATATACTATTGTTTTAACTAGAAACCCAGTTATTCAGAAATTTATACTTTTACTTTTTCTACGTTAGATTTTACATCTTGAATACTCAATTAATTCTTGACATATCTGATATATGATAATATAAGGGTATCCACCCATCTTTGAGCCCGAGTCAATCTTCCCTGCTCATGGTGCATCTAGCTGAAAGTTTAAAGCTAACGGTTCCTCCTGCTGCAGGTGTCTAGTATACCACCCAGTTTAATCCGAACGATACCCCTACATCGAAGTGTTTTAACCTTTGGGTACCCATAACCCCCCTCCATTTAAAATCAATCTTGACATTTTTATGTGTTTTTTCCTAGTGATGGTAATAAGAGAAACACCGTGCATCGACTCCAACATGGTATTTTAACATTACAAATGTTACAAATAACGTTTAATGTTACAAATTTCCACGTCTGACGGTGACCATTTGATCAAACGGCTAATCTGCTCCTTTGTTAGCTCTTTGCATAAAAAAAGCTACGAAATCGATTGATTTTATTCAGCTGGCTTTATATATTGGGAATAATCTGTTAAAGGTTATCAATTGTTGAGTTATTCGGGCTATCAATAAAGTTCTAGGAAACGCAAAATAGCTTCACAGTATAAAAATGTGTCCATTGAATGAAACATTTGAATCGACCGTTATACCTATATTAACTGACATTACACCTTGAAGAGGGATATTACCATTGACTCGCTATTGATAAAGACAAGTAAAACAGAAAAAAAACATTGCATTGTCCTCATAGTTTAGAAAGATTTTTAATTAAGAAAATCACAAGCATTGTAATAAAGGCCATCAGAGATCCCCTTTCATTATTTCAACGTTGGCAAAACTTTCTCTGAGGATGCATTAAGAAATGAGGTGTTACGAAGGGTACATTTTAATTGTCGTGTTTTAGCCGATTAAGATTCTTTGGACTTCGAGCGAAGGCGAAATAACAGTAACTCGAAATGAATGACTGGCGAAGTTGAGACAAAATGAATTCGTAAGGGAAATATTTTTAACGCTCGGACAAAATGTTGAATTAACTTATTGAGACAGCGAATTTTACTCAAACAAGACAGTAATTAAATATGTCAAGTTTTAACAGTCAGGTTTCTAAGGAGCGTCAGTCATCTTTCAATTAAGACTAACCTCCTCTAGTCGTGGTGCACCCTGTCGAACAACGGACGAGGCAATAGCTCCTGGTGTTGTTTATTCACGGTGGTCGGGATATTCCACAGCAGTACTACGTTTTTTCATATTTCATTTATAGGATTCAGGCAATGTGTCGGAACTAATCGTTTTTCTCTGTCTCTTCCTATGTAATACATCATTTTCTCCAAATCTGCTAAACGGGAACAATTGAAATTTGATATAGTAACGTATGAATCTAAGCAACACAAACATTTACGTACATCGTAAATAAATGAGGTATGATATTGCGAAGATAATTTTAACAACAAATTAACTACAATTATAACAATAACAATAATCTAACCATAGAATCAACAATGAGTTTCAAATGTGAGATTCCAAAACCACTTCGTGGTAGAGTTTGCAATAAAGCAAAAGAAAAATCGATGTCCTTTTTTGCGAACGCACCACAATCAGTCACGACAGTCAACTACGACTTGGAAATTTAGCGTGCATTAATAGCTAAGATCTAGAACCTATTAATATACCATAGTTTATGTCAATGCTAGGAATAGGGAAAAATAATGCTACTTGTACCTCAAACAACGAATGTATAGACTAATGTACTTGAGAAACGAACAAATAATAATAATAGTAAATAGTGACACATTCATACATGAACAATGTTCACACAAACACAATGTTCTAGTTGTATGCGATATAACAAAACACCAAACGTTAAAAGAAATATTTCTAAAGTTTAATGGATCTTACCTACTCGGACTACAACTCCAAAACTGGGAATATAAACAATATTTGACCTAGTAGACATTCACCGCCCACAGTCGGCAGCTCCGCTTCCATAATTGAAAATACGCGGTGATTGGCGAATCCCGCCACTGTAGGGAATTGCATGACGGATTACGCGGAACCGGCGCACTGATGTTCGCTTGTGCAAACTATTTTATCGTAAATCAAGACTTCAGCAATCGTTATGATATCAAACTTTTCAACTTAACGTAACCAAACCATTGATTGCAGCTTGGTTACTTTTTTAAACAAACGGTCATGCAGTCCAGATGGATTCCATGCCCTTTTCTTTCAGACCAGATATTTCACTGCGCCACAGACATCGGCAGAATCTGAAGGAAAGAAAGTGTTGTTTCCCATTGCATCCTCGTAACTAAAACGGTATGTATGTTAAGGTAGCCAGCCTACTTTTTCTCCGAATTAAGCAATGTAGCGGTGCTGCTCTCCAGAACACAAGCAGAGACAAAGATCCTTCCGTCTAAGGCAAATTAAATTTGTCATGATAGATGATCAAAACTTCCAAAGTTAACGCCAACGAGACCTATTATTATGTCACTCATTCACGCGAAGGCAAAACTTTTTTTTATATTTTCCAGAATAGCAACAAGAATTCAAATTGAAACGTCATCGTGTCGTCGACGTGGCATATTGCTGGGGTGTCCTCAAAAATTATGGCCTATTCCACCACAGCAATATAGCTCTTGTGTAGTTTAAATAGAGTGCAAATAGAATAGAGCGGTGCGTTTCTTTATTCCTATTAGTGCACCGGATCGTGCAGCGAATAATCGCTTTTTAATGAAAAGATTAGAGCGCACCCGGTCCATTGTCCCTGCAAAATCAATGGGCGTTCTGGGCAGTTCGGGAATTTTCCAATTTAACGCTCTCGTCGTAACACCGCCGGCGTATTAATGCCTAATGTGATTTCTGCTGCGTCGTTTTGTTCTTTGTACGGCTCGTTTAATAAAGTAGAATAGTTTGTAAACGCTTTGAACGATTGAATGAATGAATGATTGAAATAATGAAAGAAGGATCCGTTTATTACTCTCTTATTTTTTAATGAAGGTAATAGTGGCCAAGATAGTTTGCAAGACTTTTTTGATTATTATTTGTATATGTGGTCACAATACTCTTTCAGAATTGTTTCGTAGTATATTTGCTTAAGAGTATTAGCATGATATATTTGAAAAATTAATGTGATAGATAAATGTTTGTGCTCGGGTTGTGAACGTTTGTCGTGTCTCAATTGTGTGCGTCTATGCCACCGACAACCCAAGTGTTTGTTTATTTTAGTTTCCTAGTGCCGGAACAGTAAACAATTTTCTAAATCTTTATTTATAAATAATAAACTCTTTACGTTTAGTATGGCTGTTAAGACTAGCAAAGAGTATAAAATGTGGACTCCATCTCTGTAATTATTAGTTGTGATAACTTCAAGTAATGATGTTAAGTTAATTAATTGATTTAGAACTGGCCATATTGGCCACTGACTACATCACACAACACCAAATTAACAACAATCTCAAAATAATGAAAAAGAAACAAAATGGCGTATGGTCATATTTTAAATATCTGTCAACGTTAAGAACGTTCTGGATTGAATTCAGCTTGTTTTAGAAACCGAGAAAAATGTCACTCCAGTTTATTTTCATCCACAAAATACTATACAAAATAAACCAAGTCTATGTAAATAATTATGGTAATACATTGAGACAACGGTCCATCTCTCCATCTCACACACTTGAGTGCAATATTACAAACATAATTGATGTATACTAATGTGGCGACCTGACGTCCCGCTCCGGCCCCTCGCAGCTCCTACCCATCCCTACCAGCCCCTAGGTGCCGTGTGACAGTGAGCCGCGGTTGTGGTCGATCGACAAATAATTGCCGGCACGCGCGCTCCAGCTCATTTGTAACCTTGATGCTGTGTCAACTTCTGTTGCTTAATTAAATCGTACGATGATTTATCTAACATTTGATCATACAAATACTAACTTGCATATATGATTGAATATATGAATATGCAACTGACTTGCTTATCCACCCGTAAGAACCCCAACAACGGGGTGCTTGCAGAGTAGGTCCGAAGTTGCTCGAGTATTTGGTATCAAGAGAAGTTTCGTGATCAACGCAAACTAACAAAGGCTCAATACCGCCCGATGGATGAAACGAAATCGCTGACATGCTTACAGATATATTTGAAACTTAAATTATCGTTAACTTTTAAGCTAATGATTCGTATTTGATTATAAAATGTACTTGTGGATCAATTCAAATAGGTTCAATAGGTGATAGGTGATAGGTGAGGTCAAGTGGCAGAGTTTTTTATTTAATTATGTCTTAAAAACCTTCTAAGCAACTAACTAAATAGATATTTTGTCAAATTATGTATTAGTGTACCAATGGTTCTAATGCATTAATAAACAGTGACTTGTGAGGAAAACATAAGATTATAAAATCGAATCTATTACATAGATATTTGTCAGGGGAATGCTCATTGTGGTAGTTTGCCAGCGTTGGAAGATTCAACAAACCTGGTTATTTTAACATGAGGCAATTCACTAAGTCTTTTGAACCACAAGACATTAAACATAACTTAATTTTTTTAATGATATTTATATCGGCTGCCTACTGACTGAAGTAATTACTCAATGCTAGGCGGACTGCGCCCTCTCTCTCTACCTTTACAGCAATGTAAAAATAGGCAACACTTTCTTTCATTACCGCAATAGAAAAACATTCTGCCCCTACTCTCCACGCCCTCAAACCCTCAACACTTGAGAGTGTCGCATCGCCCTCTGTGATTCATTCGCGAACGTGTCATTGTGGCTTATTTGTATCGGTGAAAAGCTTAATGATGGAGAGGATTACGAACTGGTTTCAACACTAATACATGATGACGTTGGGTACTAGTATAACAGCTGTGTAACATCTGTACAAACTGACAGTATTTAACTATATCGAAGTTGTAATCTTTTTAACTAACTTCAAAAAATGAGGAGGTTTTTAATTCGTCTCTCTTTCTTCACTTCGAAATAGCAGCTTCTCAATTCATTGTATTTTTTATGTTTGTTACCTCAGAACTCTGTCATTTATTAACCGAATTAGAAAATCCCTTTTTTATTTGAGGCTTCCCGTTTGAAACCCAAAGTAAAAATGAAGAAAAAATGCCATCAATAGGAAATGAAACCAACAAATTCACCTTTTTCAAATTGAAGTCAGTTTTTTTGCCCAAAAATTTCATCTTCTAATTATTGACCTGCATTATTGTATGTGCATAAATTTCTTTCACATATTTGTCTTCGTATGTATGCATTTACCCTAAAATCAAACCTAAACAGAATTCCGTAATAAGGGTCGTTCACAAAAATATTTATCCTCGTAACGTAATGAAAAACCTGCCTTGAAAACTTCGTTGAGTCTAACATTCTTCTTAGCGACACACGAAATTGATTGAAGCAATCAGCTCTACGACACAATAAAGGAATATGATGCTGGTCCAGCTCCAGGTAAGCTGTTCAAATGTTCTCCACCTAACGCTTACCAAATTCATTTTACACAAATTTAACTGCATATTGTTATAATGGATGGTCTTCGATAGATTTCGCTCAAGTAAATTAGTTGGTTAAGAGTTTTAGTTAGCGGGTTGCTTGGCTGGCCTAATTTGAGGCGAATAATTTAATATTAATCATTAAATGATCTATGACAAACCCATCATTTATTGTACTAGTTAGGACTACTATTGTTGTTATTCTGTAGTATGATTGCCGCGGGAAGTGCGCGGCTGGCTCGAAATGTACGACCATGACCAGGCTCCTTAAATCTGGTCGCGTTTACATAACAATAACTTGGCAAGACAAGTAAAGAGGGAATATGCACCCGTACCTAATATAGGAATCCAGGCAAGCTGATGAACGGTCTGCCTCTTGCTGGCGGCCCGTGTTGGTCAGGATGCTCCTTCGTATGCACAAGTGCGGGATCGTGGAAAAGTAAAGGAGACGACCACCAATATATTTCAACACTACGAGTGAGCGCGCATTTTACACATACTCGTATCTAGTGGAATCAAGTGGAATAAACTGGCAAGACAGTTTATGTGAGTAAACAGATCTTGAGTGTTTTTAAGAAAAAATAAACATTTCAATTTTGAATATATTATTGACTGAATTTTTAAATTGCTATTAATTGTAGCATTTTAATGTTGATAATGGGCCTCTCCTCATAACGGAAAAGGCCTGGTGAATAATTCACATTAAACAAATACCATTGTCAATGGATCGGAGTTTCTAGTTACGGAACACTTCAAAATACCGAAGCGTTCCTAAATATATCCTCAATTCAATAATCCAAATACCAAACGTACCTGGAGTTGGCTAAGTTTGTCGATTTTTTATTTCAGTTAAAGCCGTGGTGTTCTGTACAAGTCGCTCTACAATGCTTCGTGCCAAGCCACTAAGCCGCGAATCCTATTACATCCTCGCATAAATTCTGCACTAAAAATCCAGAAACAAACACAAGCTTAAACCTTATATAATAACTAAGACGGGTCACTACACTGAAACCCTTAAGAACGAAACCCTGAAGGTAACGCGATCGTATATCGTAAACCGATTACACGCTCTATGTCACCGCAAACCAGACGAGTTATTGCGGAATATTCATAAATTTTTCTTCTATATATCAACATTCCAATCGGTACTAAACCTCCCAGGTTCAAACAAACAAAGGTTTGTTTTCAAACAATTTTCATATAAAACGTTTCTCGGCGCGGACCTCCGTCGGTTCATAACCTGACCCGCCTCTACCCTACCCAGATGCAACTAGACGTCTAAGTCAGTTCCTCGGTTCAGTTAAGGCGTTGACTTCATAGTTAGCCAACGCCGGTCAATAACTAACTTGGAAGTTATGAATTGAATGAAGATTATGATACGGTATCAATTTTCAGCATAATTTACGATACCGATCGAGTAAAATTGTTAACGTTTTGCAGCAGAATTTCACTCGCTGCCTCATCTCTGCAATAAACAGTCTTTGGACTATTGCACTGGCTGACTTTGGACTATTAGACTATTGTACTGCACATTAAAACAACGACAATGTTTCGCCGTACCAAGTAACTTTATTCATAGAAAAATACGTCTTTTTCCCAAAAGCGGTAAGAAACTAGTACACAAAAGATTTGTTACGCCAAATGTAAATATACCTAACATTGGTTCAGTGTTCGTTCTGCGAAATAACCAACATGTGAACAACTAAATGAAGCTCAAATGTACTTTTATGCTACCTACACATAATTTCAGAGATAAAATAAAGAAAAAAAATAATAAAAAACATATATACACCTAGTCCTAAAAAAATATAGCCACATGGTAATAATTGATTAATGTACCTAACCTTGCGTCGGCCTACTTTGAATATTTTTACAACACATTATAAATTAATCGCAAAGCAATATCGTATGTCTTCATAAATGTCTTTCTAAAATGGTAGCAGAAGCAAATAAAGTCTACGGACAAAATCCTTTCTTAAGTTAGATAAATGTTTTTGATTGTCTGAGATCTACAGCGAAATCGCTACGAGGTACTGGCGTATCGTAGCCCGAGCCGCAAGGATGAGTAAACCCGCATTCGACCTCAAACACAAACTAAATAAAGACTTCAGCACTCACAGGTACCGCTGGAAACTTCACCTGGAATTTGCTGTTACTCTTACATCTGTTTACACGCCATTAAGACCACTCAGCAATCATAAACGCGATTTTACTAGATTTATTAAGCATACCTACCACAATGATGTGGAGAAAATATATAGTTAAAAAGCATTTTGGTGTATTTATATTGGCGTCTATTTATTTAAAATAAATACAATATTTGGCAACATTTGGAGAAAATTATTTGATAAAATAGGAATTATGTAAGTAGGAAAGTAAGATCACCCACCAGGCTTATCATACCTGTGACGTAGCCGTGTTCGTTTAACTTGAAACTTATGTATATACACGCATGTTAGAAAACTTCAATACGTGATTCGGTCTTTTTGATAGATTCGACGGCATATAGTGGAATGTTGCCACACAATGTTAACAATTATTCCTAAAGAACGCAACACTTCTTCGAAGAAATTCGGGGAATAACGTCATCTTAAATCGATTGACTAGATAGGTATATACCTTCACCTAAATCGAACGTGCAAAGGTTTATTAACAAGTTGACATAAAAAATTGACGACCCATTCGACTCGATGATTCGGAAGGCAAACTGCCGGCGTCGGTACAATGTTCAAAGGCTCCATTTTTACACCAACTGGGAAAAGAGAACAAAGCTATTGACGACACTACGTACATACATACGTGCTTGGGAATATTTTATTATAAATCTAGTTAAAACATAATACGATTTAAATGTGCCTATCCTCTTACTGATTCATGATATGATATAAGACGATGATTTGTGAAGTGATTGTTTGAGGGTTGTTAACTACGTTGCATGAAATCGATAAGTTTCCTAGCGTTTGTCGACAGTTCAGTTTTCACATATTTTTTTGCTGCGTCCGTATAAGCTTTCCAACTAACTTCTTCCATGGTTGTTCCTGAACTGTTATGACACGGGGCGGTTGAATAAGCTGCATTAATGGCGCATTAGTGACTGCCTTGGTGTTATGAATGAAGGATACTGTGGAAGGCGACGATAATTGATTACCATTAAGTAATCAGTTGCCTGTTTCATTGTTTTTTGTATTAAAGGAGACTAACAAATATCACAACCGTTATTAACATTATGTGATCTCAAATAACAACTTTTTCATTATATTTTCGTTCAAAAGCTTACCTCTTTCTACAATTAAAGGTGCGCGTGGAATTATGATGTGATGTGTCGGATTAAAGCCGGTAAGCTCTCAATGATTACAATAATTCAGCTTTATTCTACGCAGTAAATATAAATCCAAATTTAATCAATTCGCTGCTCAAACAAAAGGCAGATATGGGAAAAATAAATGGCTCTGACAGCAGCAATACCGAATGTCGTTTAATTTTGATTGGCTATCTGACTGCCTGATGAGTAAAACACACAACCTACGGTGCACTGAGGAGACACAATACAGATTAATCGGTAATTACTCGGACCCAAATGGATCACTTTCGATTGCTGGGAATAATTTGTATTTTTTAGACTAGAGTTCAGCAGCTCGACAGTAGAAGTTGAGCTGATGAAGCACGAAACGAAGTAATGGAGACTAAAAGTGACTTCAAGCCTCGGGTACTATTCACGGATTAGAATCATTCGCCTTTTCGTTAAATACGGATTGGTTGGGTGACTTGTGGCCAACCTGACTATGTAACTATGTAAAATGGCTTTCGGTTTCAACTGATATGTAACATGTAGAACCTGAGTGGACTACTTAACGTGACATACCAAGCAAAAAAAGCGCTCATACTTTTTTGCTACCGGCAACGCTTTCTCACCCAAGTCCCGAGCTAACAACAGCTTTTGAAGCAATCGATTAGTTACCCACTTCCGAATAAAAGGAATCATTAAGGTTTAATATATATTTATATATTAAATATATTTTTATTTTTTACATATTTAACATCACAATTTTAAAAATTAAAAATGCGTGATTTTACGAATTTAAATTGGAATCATTCTGGAGAGAAAAAAATAATGAAAACAATCTTAAATTTTTCAGCCGCGATGCGAGTCCCGGGGAAGGATTACGGACACAGCGATACGAAATGTTACATACATAACATAAATGTGTAACAGTGAAGTAGCAAAGGACCAAAACATAAACGAGCGGTTTCAACGCTGCGTTTTGTTGATGGAAAGAAGTTAGTTTTGCAAATCAATTCATTTAAACGATTCAATGTATGTATATTCATTTTATAAACACATCAAATGAATAATAAAACTTTAGATAAAATACATAAGAATTTTAAAAATAAATTTGTTAAAAAATTTTTTTTTAATAAATAAATAATCGGTATAGAAACAATATATTAACAAATAAGTGTTTGGAATTGTCTCATGATGACAAAATTACCCTGTAATTGGCAGCATTTTCCAAAACTTACCTGAAAAGAAAAAAGTAGAATTAATTGTTATACACAATGACGAACTTTTAGTATACTTATATTATTGAACTTTAGTATACTTATAGTGTCTTTAACTCGTTTACACTAAGACTTCCTGAGTAAAATTTATCATTTTAAATGTTTAAAGCTATTATATAATTAGAGTTTTGACATGTATTAGGAATCTGTTAATCTGTGTTAGTGTTATTTAATTATATAAAGACGATGAAAGCATAAAAGTTGAACAAACAATTTATCTCGGAATTCTCTCTCCGATCGACAATGTTGCAGCATTAAGAAATTTTCTCTCTGCATCTTCAATTCGTAGGGTCTATCAATGTTCATTATCCATTACAACAGATTTTTCAAGGACTAACGGGCTTCCCCTAATCGGCGTCACTGCTGCCGGTCCTGGGCCCTCTGAATCGAACGGCTTGCCGCTGTTTTCTTTAGGTCATGAATCTACCTGGTCGGGGACCTCCTTTTACCACGGCTTGGATACCATTTGAGGCCTCTTTTGCCCATCGGTTATCAGTCCCACGAACAATGTGCCACTTTATCCGGCTTGTTAAAGTTTGTTACCACGAAATTTATAATTTAACCACAGTATAATGACTATTTTGTTTGTAACGTTATGACTCTTCTTTAGAGATGAAAAGCGATGGATCACTGTGAGTCCTTACAATGTGGTAGTGGTAGCGATTCAAACGCCCGCTTACACCGCCATTACTCGTACCAAGTTCCCCTGCGGAGGCTCGTTTGTTTCAGTACTCGCAATTAAACCGGCTGAGTGGCGAGGATTGTCGCGCGGGAAGTGAAAAAAAAATGTTTTGTCACGAAAGCACTTTTTTCCATAGCATTACCTGAAGGATACGTGGTGTTCGCAGTTCGGTATACTTTTAGTATGCTTTTTAGTGGGTTTTAAATTATAACATTCTCCAGTTTGAGACTCCTTCTTGAGTTATAATGAGATATGAGTGACGTAGATTTCACTCGCATATATTCATTAATTTTGAGGTCGTTAGTGCTATTACGATATTCATCACAATCCATAAAAATCCCGCTCTCAGAACCCTCATGGTCAAAACTCACCACACCAACCGCGAGTCAACTTAGTTCAAGTGAGCATTTCCTCTTTCGGTGTTTTTCTTCATTTAATGAAATAATAATTGCCTAATCGCTTATATTTGTCAACAAACACAGAGTAAATAAACAATGGCGTTTGTTTTAACATTACCTAAATACAATCAAATAAATAGCATAATGTGCATAACGTGTATGAATGTTCTTTAACTATACCTCGTTAACTTTATTTGAAGGTGATACTTCCAATGTCTGATCTCAATTTTAAAATTAGAATTCACCACTAAAAGGGAGTCCTTTAAAAACGACAATTCCCACTAACGCTCTTTAATTAAGGGACAAAAAGATGAGGAGTCCACGTCGCGTTCGCAAATCCGATTACCGCCAACACTTTGAGAATCTCTATGGGGTCGGTTATTCTAATAGCGATTTTACTCCACATTAATACAGTTCGTCGTACTTCTTTACTTGTTGCAAATTACGCCGGTCATTGGCAGATGCTTCACAATGCATGCAATTTATATTGAGTTCACTTTTTGATCATAACATCGACGTTACCATGGGGTGCAGACACCACTAGACATTTATTGACTAGCCCCTTTTTCTCGTTGATTTTTTTTATCAATCAATAAAAATCTGCTCATAAATTATTTTTTTTTATAAATTTTGATGTAGTAGGTATGCTTTGTTATAGATATCGAGGCCAAAATTTTTTTGGAATATTTTTCTATCTGACTGACTGTGCACAAATTACGCAGATAGTTACATAGATAGAACAGTTGTAACTTATACTATGACTTTTATCCTGAAGTAAGAGAGCCAACATAGAAAATATATTTTCGTTTTTTTTCAGAATTCTCTCGAAAATATTGTAACGTTTTTACACACTTCAGACCGAAAGAGAAAGTTCCATTCCGGCTGAAATTGGACACGTATAAATATAAAATTAAAAACGCACAGGTTGGTGCGGCATACGTTGTACCGAAATATTGTTCAATATAAAATTTCTTGATAAATTAATTATAGCGCTTATACTGAATCCCAGACACCTATGACCCACTGCGAAAACAAACATATTGTGTGATTTTTGAATTACAGTCCGAACACGTGAAAATACGAATATATGTGCCGCATCGGAACGGCCTAGAATACTCCCCTCAACCGCATATTGGCAGAGCAAGTCAACGTCCTTGGTGTAAGGCTTCACGTAATTATTGTATTATCAATATTATTATAAAGTGATTAATATTATTACTGGTATTATTATCTTTCCGTGAAGCCTGCCTGGTTAGCTACCAGCCTGCTTGAGTCAGCCGCCAAACGACTTGTCGTGTTCTGGCTGGGAGCTCGAGAACCAGTACTTTTTTCTTTCTTCTTCTTTCTCGGCAAACAGAGCGTTAGTGTTGCCTTTCGTGTTACTAATGTCCAAGAGCGACGGTCACAACTTACCATCAAGTGGCTCGTGTGCTCGTTTGTCGGCTATTCACATAAAAAACCTATATATATAATAAAATTGTAACTGATCGCTTTCTGTACATTAAGTATAAATGAGAAAAACTTACTGAGGGCCTTCATTAACGCAATAGAACCCAAAACAATACTTGTTAGAAGTTTTGTCTGTTTGTTTGTGCGTTTGTGCGCGTTAATCTCAGAAAAGGTTAAACCGATTTTGTTACGGTTTTATTGACGTATTGCAGTAAGCATCACTTAATATTTAAAGTTCCTATAGTTGCAATCGTTTATAAATAAAAAAGTTATAGACAGAAAAAACAACCCTAAAACAATACAGGTGCTATTTCTAAGCGTAATGCATATTTTTACTGAAGCGTAGCGATTATTAGTATACATATATATATATATATATATATAGTTTTTGAAAACTCGACAAATAAGGAACAAAATTCGAACCCAGATCAACGGGGAGACTACCACTTGACCATACTCTAATTACTTGTGAGAAGTGATTATCCCACAATACATCTAACGAACTATTCCAATTACCAAAATGTAGTAATTGAAAGTGATTATATTCGCCATTTTATTTTGACGAGGGATGTCAAATTACAGTGATCAGCACCACCCGTGAGGCCCTCCCGGGGACTAATGACCTATCGTAGGGGTCGTACCTCATTATATTAAACTACACAGCGCTGGAAGTTCGAATAGGAACTTGGTGAGAGCCACGGAATGACAAGACACCGGACCTTAGAGCGGGTCGATTGCAACTTATTAACGTTATGGATCTTTCCTTTCCTGACAAGGCACGGAGCGAAATTCACCACAGGTGATTCAACGTAACTTATGTATGTTCACGTTACTGTTAGTCAAATGTCACTGAAGTGCATAAAACAATAGATCATGATTAGACGACGAACTTCACTCCATGGTCTAGAACCGGTGACCGTTACGATAACTCATTCAAATTTGCGCGTATTTCCATTTCAATTGGGGAGTTATAACTAAAAAAAATTGTCTATTAATCAACAGATACCATCAATCCATCCATCCATCCATCAGTCTTTGGAGGTCCACTGCTGGACATAGGCCTCCCCTAACTTGCGCCACTCTGATCGGTCCTGAGCCCTCTGAAACCAGCGGATGCCCGCTGTCTTCTTCAGGTCGTCAGTCCACCTGGTCGGGGGGCGTCCTATGCTCCTTTTTCCGAGACGTGGGCGCCATTCGAGGACCTTTCTTCCCCAACGGTTATCGGTCCTTCGAACTATGTGCCCAGCCCACTGCCACTTCAGCCGGCTAATTCTCTGGGCTATGTCGGATACCCTCGTTCGTCTACGGATTTCACATCAGATACAAGAAGGAAAAATTGCTATTTCCCACGAATGAGATCCGGAATCACTGTCTAACTGCTGGAGTTCAATAACCTTCAATATACTCCCTCTCGAGTATCTTTTTGGAATGAATGGAGTAACATATAAAGTCTACTACAGGCCTATTGTATAAAACTTACTTTATTTAAATTTCTTCGTTCCTTCAATAAGATAAGTGATAATTATTTTGTAATACAAAATACATACATTCACAACTCCGGACTGTGATTTGTTGCAGCCGGGATGGACACTATTGTTTGTCCCATGCATGACTGCCCCCGTCGAAGACTTAACTTGCGACAAGTAAACGGGGTTATAGTAACTGGTCTACTGTGCAGTCAAAACTAATAATTATATAATACTTTACAACGTTACAATACACTTTATTGTATTTATTTATTTATTTCTTTTGAACCATACAAGAAATAATGGTACAAAGGCGGACTTAATGCTATAAGCATTCTCTGCCAGTCAACCTTCAGGCAAAATTGAGAAGCGACGAAGGC